>CM059225.1:23710520-23728020 GCA_030347435.1 Clarias fuscus | reverse complement strand
TGATCATTAAAGGCGTGACTGGGATGGCCTCATGGCTCCGCGGTACTGAGAAAACTTAGTAAAAAACAAACACTAGTGAAACACTGGGATAAGTGCATTAGTGTAGGAGAGGATTATATAGAGAGATAAAGGGACTTTCATAAAAGTGTTCTGCTATTCTGCACAAAATCTAAAGTCCCACTTTGACTTGAACACCCCTCATACAATTTAGAACAAGGAGACCAGGATTTAAAAGTAGTGCTCAGAACCTTAATTGGAATTCGTCTGACTTTTTGAAAATGGTGGCCCATGAGGGTAAAGAAACCAAAAAGTGGCCCAAATATGGGAAATAATAATAATAATAATAATAATAATAATAATAATGATAATAATAATAATAAAATGATCAAAATAAATGATAAAAAATACAAATTTATGATGTACTTTCCTACTAAAGGTAAAAATAAGATTTTATTACATTTTGTTAGGATAATTTTATTCAGTGTTTATCAGCTCATTACTCCAAATGACTCCAAAGTAATAAATTCTGCCTAAATAATGATCTAATTATGATTCGTTTCAATATGCCATTATCACATTTCGTTCATAAAGCCAGAGTAATTTCAGTTTAATTTTACTTATGAACTGCAATGGATATTTTGCAACAATTGATTAATTAAGCAATTAAGTAAGTAATTAATAATAATAATAATAATAATAATAATAATTACATGATTGATCATATTTTATTATCCATAATGCACAAAATTTGTATCATCACAGTTCCTGGATGAAAAATGATACTTTATATACAGTACATACGTGTATATGTTTATATACATTATTAATACAGTATATTGTTAAACTGATTGCTAAATATCTAATTGAATTAATTTATTTCATTTTAATTGGATTCGTTGGTTTCAATTTCTCCGATTTCACACGAAATGAACGAACCCCGGCGCCATGTTCTAACTGTTTACTGTTTACCACTTCTTGCTTCCCTGCTCAGTTCAGTGAGTTTGAAGACTTTTATATATGCGACTTGATCAGTTGCTTTATTACTGTCTGGAAACAGAGCCATCGAGCGCGCTAGAGACTTCTTGTCTCTTGAGGTAAAAAAGCAAGCCATCATTATGTGCAAAATGTCCCGCTGGAGAGCGTTCTGCGCTCGCAGGATGTGATAAACAGTGCGCCAGAGCGCAGAACCGACAGGAGAACAGGGCTTGCTTTCAAACAGGAGCTGCTTTCGACGGCGAAGCGAAGTGCCTCGTCAGCTCTGCGGAGACACCAGACACATCCTCACATCTGTCACTTCCTACCCACACATCGTCAGCTTCCAGAAGGATGTGTCGCTGGCACTGCGACATTTTTAATTAACCACTCATTTCTCTAATGAAAGGATGGAGAGAAAAAAAAAGTGTTTTCTTGAGAAACCCACTGCAACCTGAGCATGTGCCATGGCGGATCCGGCATGCTTCTGGAATGAAAGTCGTTTGAAAGTCTGTGGTCTGTATTCGCAGCTACTCTGGTGTGACGTTGTTAAGAGTTTTCATCATATGCTGTTCAACCTTTAAGATTCACAACAAACCAGAGGATAATGAACAGCACTAGGAGAACTTTATCAGCTTGATTATTGATAAGATTTAAAAGTCTTTGATCTTGAATTTATTTATTATCTAAAACATGATCAATAAATTCTCTCTCTTTTTTTTTTTTTCTTTTCTTTTTATATTGCGCTAAAGGGTTCCGGCCAGAACTGAAAGATCTTAAGCTCTGATTTAACTTTCAACTATTTCCAAATAGAACCCTTATAGGGAATGTTAGGGAACCCAACTGTCCCCAAACCCAAATGTATGGAAAAAAAAAAATCAAGAATCATTTATAGTACATTGGTCCATTTGGGAAATCTTCAGAAAGAGTTCTATTTATATATTTAAAAAATAAATAGATAAATAAATAAATAAATAAATAAATAAATAAGAACACGTAATTTCCAAAATAGTATACACATAATATCCGAAGAACCCTAAACATGTAGAACACTAAGAGTAGGACAGGTTAGAATAGGAATATTTTTTTAGGAAAATCATTCTCATTGTTTCAAGGAGTTCTCTTGATTCCCGAGAGATTCTTTCGATTCTAATTTCGTAGATTGTCTACAAAGAGCCTCTTTACAAATTTAGAACCAGTGAGCATCAGGAGAACGCCTGAGACACTGAACTATGAACAATGTTCCCCAAAACTACCCATTTAAATCTTAACCAGTAATATTTTATATAATATTCGCTGTGAACGTTTTTGCCTATTATTGATGGAAGCATGTCTCGGGGGGGGGGGGGGGGGGGGGGTTCTGTGGATAGTTATTGGTTTTAGTCTTGTATAGGGGTTTATACAGTAGTGTATCTGAAACCTTTGGTGAAAAGAACAAACGCAACGTACTGTATATAGAAATGTAAGCGTTTAACCTTTAAAGAAGGAATAAATCAAAGAATCCGTTATGCAGGACTTTTTATTCTTTGATGAAACACAAAATATAATAATTCTATTAAGTATAAAGCGACATGTTTTTTTTTTTTTTCTTATATTCTAGCACAATGTATCTCACAGATCCGGTGAAAGTTTTATATGATGGATACAAATATCAGCCATGTGCTGGATATCAGGAGCACTCGGTGTAACTGAAGGGTTGTTCAGTTTGGCCTTCGACCAGCTCTCTAGTTCAAACATGTTTGTACAATAAAGGGCCCTCAAGGACTGTGTTTCAGGTGGAGATTAAGCCGAGTCCTTGATAAAATGACCCTTGAACGAATGCTGGTTTGCGGCGCATATAAATGAACCTGGAGAGCGGCAGGATTAACGTTAAATGAACTTTATGATTTATACTCCTCTCACCAGGGCCTGTTGCACGCATACACACAACTCTGTGAAACATTGTCCTTTATGTTTTGTTGAAGATTCTACATTATGTTTTTGGTCTGAAGATGGTGATTATTCAGCTTTATCATTTCTACGTCCAGGGTCAAGGGTTTGATTCTTGCCTCGAGGTCTGTGTGCATGGAGTTTGCATGTTCTCCCTGTGCTTGGTGGGTTTCCTTCGGGTACTCTGGTTTCCTCCTGCAGTCCAAAATCGTGCAGATTAGGCTTATTGGCGTTCCCAAATTGCCCGAAGTGTGTGAATGCGCATGTAAATGTTGGTCACCACTGGCTTCCAGTGGCCAACATTGGCCTCCATAGTCCATAGTTGGAATACAGAGGTTCCTAAATGGATGGATGGATGGATGGATGGATGGATGGATGGATGGATGGATGGAGGGAATACATACTGTAGCCCTGGATGTTATAGATGCCATTTAAATAGATTAAAGTGGTGTCTTTCCTTATGCGCCTGTCACACTCCGAAGAAGTGTCTTCATATGAAATACAGAAGACCGCAGCGGAAAACAGGGTCATGTCCCTATAAGGTTCTTAATATGTCTATAATGTTGTCACTAATTTCCATTAATCGCACTTTCACCAGGTCTAATGGACTTATTACTATGTCCAATCAGATTGCACCATGCTCTTATCAGACTCTTACTGTAATGGCATTGCACCCAGGGGTAATACGGCGAGACATGCTCTGTTATTTTCATCACCCAATGAAATGATGGTGTACTGTACGTAATTGTATTCAGTATTTATACAAAATTCTCAGAACATGACGTAGCATGCTAAAAACCCGCTACATGCACACCATAAACATTTCAAGCACCAGAACAACATAATAAGAGCGTAATGCTAATGTTGCATGGACATACAATGGTCATGGAAGGGGGTGCTGTGTGAACTCCATGGATGGAGTAATAATGCTGGATGAACACCATCCAATCGTTGCAGTCTACGCCATGCTTGTAATACGTCAATGAAGAACCTGCCAAATGCCTAGATGTGTGTTAATCTGGTTAACTGGTCAATGACATCATTACTACATTCTTATTAAGTGCTTCCTGTTTCTTGTTTCAATCACATCCTCGCCAGGTTTTAAAAATAAATAAATTAATTAATTAATTAATTAATTAAAGCATGGAAGCGCCACATTAAGTGAGAAAACGCCACGTCCTTACCGCTCAAACCAAGTTCTTTTCATTTCATTCAACCAATGTCCAATGTCCAAATGTCCAATGTCCAACTTTTTCCCTTTATAAATACGTTTCATGAATATTTAACAAATGTGACTCTAAATGCATTTATGAAAGTTTTGAAAAAAATAATGCAACGATGCATTTCAAAAATAACTTCAACCCATCAGAATGGTATCAGTAACTCGGCGTGTCTTAGGGCACCAAACTGTTGATTAGTACCCTATACCATCATACTGTAATTCCATGGTAATATACCGTACAGGAGGAGTACTTGATGGTGTAAATTATTAGCCGCCCTGTAGTTCATATATTGTTAATAAATGGATGTTTGGAAAATGAACATCAGCTCAAATAAATATCCGTCCTTCAGTGCTCTTTATTAAAATAGAAAGAAGGGGTAAAAGTCAGTAGAAACATTAACGTAGCATTCCTCAGGCATGGAACTGTTGCAGAATAATATTTGGGTCAGCTCTGCGAGAAAAGTTCAGCAAATTGCAAGCTGAATTTTTGAATAGCCTTTGATCGATGCTGGTAATTTTAAAGTTTGGCAACCTCTCAATCCTCCTGAGAAACTCTGAAAACGAGCTCCTAGGCTGGTTTCGTGAATTATTCCATTCCCACCTCCAGCTCTTTTCTTCACTAACTTTTTTTTTTTTTTTTTTTTTTTGTATGTGTGTCAAGAGGCTTGAAGCAAAACACACTTTATAGAAAGAACGGTGCTCTATAAAAATCTGAAATGCAGATCAGTTGTAGAGCTTGTGACATATGCGATGTAAATGATCCACAACTAAGAGAATTTGATGTGGTCTACACTAGGGGCAAAATGTTAAACAAATATGAGGTGCGTTCAAGTTAAACCCGGACGTTTGATCGTGCAGAATAACAGAACAGTCCTAAGAGTGTAAAAACTCCCTTTTCTTTCTATATACTGTATAATCCCCTGCTACATTAATGCAGTTTCACTAGCGCTTAGATACCATCAAGGTAGAAAGTTTTCTCAACCATGATTGGAGTCCCTGTCTGGCCTACCAGGAACTCCTTTATTAGCCTAAACATGTAGAAGTCCATATTGAGAAAGCACATCTTATTGGTCATTATATCATTTCCGACTTATTCAAGTTTGTATATATATATATATATATATATATATATATATATATATATATATATATATATATATATATATATATATATACACATGATTGGAGTCCCTGTCTGGCCTACCAGGAACTCCTTTATTAGCCTAAACATGTAGAAGTCCATATTGAGAAAGCACATCTTATTGGTCATTATATCATTTTCGACTTATTCAAGTTTGTATTTGTATATATTTTCAGTGTCATTATTGTTATATTTCCACTTTAGCACCAAAGGTGTCCAAGATGCTTACGTTACCATGGTAACACAAGGAGGAATTGGAGGAGAAATGGAGGAATTTTGTCCCTTAATTAATATTTCCTTAGCAGGAAGCAGGCAGCGCAGAGTGCACTATGAAGTGCGCTGCGGAATGGAACGACACAACATTCCACAAGCACCAGACTTCTAATCGCGCACACACCTGTTCACAATTAACTCCACAGAGGATTTAATGACTCTCTTCCCACTTCCACTTTGCAAAGTAGTGCTCAGCGTGCATCTAGCTGCAGTTCGCCAAGCCTTTATATCCGTGTAGTGCTATTCTGGATTTCATTTCTTCTTCATTTTAATCTTGTTTACTTTTATTTTGGATTCCGCCGCGCTGTTGATGTTTACTGATTGCTTGACCTTCGCCTTTTGGATCGGACTTGTCTGGCAGTCTCGCCTTTGAAACCTCAGACCTGCCATTTGGATGACAGCGACAGTGCTGTTGTTTCGCGACATACTGACGTGATTCTGATTCTGAGAACAAACCTTTGGTAGCTGTAGGAAGAAACGAGGGCATTTGTTTTAAAGTTTGGAATGAATAATTCATGTTTCGGATATATTTCTGTTTGCAAAATCTAGTAAATTGTTTGCCCTCCCAATTCAGATGAACTGTGTTAATTTGCTTGATGTTCACATTAAACACACTGATTTTTTAAATTAATCTTGCTGTTCCTAAGAAGCATCACAAAACTCATCAACTCAAGAAGCATGATGGAACAAGATGAAAGTAGAGGTGGCGTTCGGCTCATAAAGTGAGCTAGAGATAGTTTCACACCTACAACAGCCAGACCTGACCCTTGTTATCCTGATACACTGGAATCAAGTGTCACACGAACCTGACACATTGTTACCATCTTCTTCAAAATGTACCATGCTTGAGATTTCTGACCCTAATTAAATTCACCCCACTGGCAGTCAGTGACGCCCCCCCCCAACCCCCCCCCCCCCCCCCTCCCCCAGCCTCTCTCTCTTTTTTTTTTTTTTTTTCATTTTGGTTTTGAAATAAAACATGATTCCTGACGAGGCCAGAGCACGCTGGAGCATTTCACCAGGTGAAATTGTGAACTGGGTGGAATGTGAATCCTTCATTCAAGGACCACTCAAACTCTTTGTGTTCCTCTGCTCGGTTTGTCTCTGCAACCTGTTGACAAAATGCTCTCAAGACCTGTTGAGGTTGAGTGTGTTTCATCTGGCGTGTGCTTGAACACTTCAGGTTAGTTCTTTGATTGTGTTTACATGAAATCCAATTGATTCACAGTTGCAGCGAGTCCTATCTCAGGAATACTGGATGCAAGGCATGAATATAGCCTACAGTAGATAGGGTGCCAGTCTATTACAATGCACCATTTGAAGTTGCCAGTCTTAAAAGCTGGAATGAAATGTGGACATGGGGAGATCAAGGCAAATTCCACAAAGGAAGTAACCCAAGGTCACCATTGAACCAAGGATCCTGGAACTGGAGACAGCAGCCAAGTCAGACATCACCACGTCACTGTTTCCTCTTTATATTACCTTACAGTATGATGGCCACCAGTCTAATACTAGTATCGTTACAGTATGTACTGATCATAAAGTCAGCAAGTTCTACAAATATTACAAATACAGGGTATCCAGGATTTCATAGAACCTTTGACTATTAGCGCCCCCTGCCTTACATGAAGAGCAAGTCCTCTGTAATAGTCTGGGGTTCCATTCATTCACAAAGGGCAAAGGAAACAAGGTCACCCCCCCCCCCCCCCCCCATCCCCCTCCAACCCTACCACCCAGAGTGCAAGCAATTATGTTATCTCGGACTTCCAAGAGGACGATTTCCAAGATGTAAGCCTGCTGTGGTATTTTCAGAATCCGAGCTTGTAATCCGTGAACGAAAGGGTGAAACCTTAGGCTAGCCGAGCCACATAGATCACTAGCTAATAAGGAGGGCTCTGTGGGAATATTCCTCACTCAGGAAGTGGTAGAAGCTGAATGCGGATTTGTAAATACGTTTATATGAATGATGGTTCTTATTATCACATCTCTAGACATAATGGCAACATTTTCTAAAAAAAAACAAAAAAAAAAAACCAATAAGTATCATTTACTCACGATCACTTTGTAATGATCACTTTGATTCCAGTCATTTTGAGCACCGCATGGAACATTTTTTTTTTCCTTTTTTCTTGGAAATGAGTGGAATGAGTCCAAATGGATGACGGATGGCTAAACAGTGTGGATAACGCTGCCAACTCCCACCTGGTTACACATCTGTCTTTATTCAAACCAGTGTAATCATAATCACTTTGCAAATTTGTAACAGTTTATACGATTCAAGTCATTTTAAACGGAGCAAGGATTAAGGTTATGATAATGGTAAAGGCTGGAGATTAATTTAAAGTTTTCTGCCTCTTCTTCTTTAGGTTTCAGGAAGGGTTTATGACCATTTAGCAATTTGCAATTATTGTTATTATTACTATAAAGATTATATATTACATAAATCAGGAGGTGAACAAATGGCCGACCTATCAAGGTACTATAAGACCGTACGACATGTTGTAGTTGACTCCCTACAGTTTATTCAAATACAAGCATTGATGTCGACTGCATAGACAAGTGGTACCCTTAATACCTGAGACTCTTAACAAGTCAATAATGAAAGCATGAATTGACTGTCAAGCTCACTCTCACTCATCACGTATCACTCATTCTTTACACTGCTTATCCTGCACAGGGTCACGGGAGCCCTGGACCCTACCCCAGGGGACTCCGGCAACTAGGCTGGGTAAACCTTGGATGAGGTGGCAGCCATGAACATCCACGTGGCAATGTTCATCTCTTTGGACTGTGGGAGCAAATCCACCAAGCATGGGAATGCATGCAAACTCTAAACCCTTGACCATGGAGGTGCGAGGCCACATCGTTATATAAAAAAAAAAATATATATATATATATATATATATTTTTTTTTTTATATTCCACCAATAATTCTACTGGAATTATTGGTGGAAAACATGATGTATTATGCTGGCATTGGAATAAACCTTGCAGCCAGGTGTACTCTCAAAGACAAGGTTATCTTTAGCCTAGACTTAATCCACGGTTGTTTCTTTAGGAGTTATCATAGTCGGAGCCAGGACGTGCTGTTCAGCTTCCTTTTCGCCAGTGTTTGCTGGGGCTTTCTAAAATGAGAGCACTCTTTATTAATATTGACCTTTTCCAGACTGAAGTGGAAAAAGCCTCCTCATGTGGGTGACTTCACTCCACAACCATGATATGAGGGTTTACAAGCAAGGGTAGCAGATTAGCCCCGTGTCTTACAAGGAGACTAATATCTCTCCAACACAAACACCAAATTCAAGAAAACGGTTGCTTGCTAGAGGTCTAGCTATTTATCCTAGGCAGGTTTTGCTCGATTCACTCCTTCAATAATGCACTGTCTAGTGCGAATGAGTTTACGCTGAAGGATAGACTTCCATTGACCCGAGATAAGGATCGTACAGTTGCTGTATTCTACATCACCGGTGCCATCAGAGGCACCTCGTTCTCTTATCAGCTGCTATCCAGAAGACTATGAAATATTTCCCAGACTGCAGGGATTCATATCTCCAGTCGAGAAAGGAAAAAAAAAAAAAAAAACTACTGGTTTTATTCAGAAGAGGGAGACTTGGCAATATTTTTCAGGGGAAGAAGTTGACATAGTTAGTCCTTATCACTCAGGACATCTCATGTTTCTTCTGCATTTCCTCTTTGCTTTCTTTTAATGCCTCGACACCCACCTCCTCTTTTTCTCTCGCTCATTCTTTCTCTCCATCTCTGCTGGCTGGTTTGATGATTTATTGACAAGACGTATTTGATGAAGCTCGGCAGCAGAACGCTTCTGTACTCGGTAGACTCTCCAAGAGGTGGAAACAATTTCAGGCCAACTTCACAGTTAATTAGGTGCTTCAGCTCGCAGATTTGATTCCAGCAAGCATAATGGTATTGCTCTGACACGGGGAAAGCGATGGTGGGGGGGAGGGGGCTTGGGGGGGGGGTTTGGGATGAGCAAAAACAAGTCGAGTCAACTCTTTTAATAAGCTTTCTCCATTTTGCAAGAAGTTCCTATTAGATGAAATGATCTCACACTCTGATTTGAAGATGGTTAGGCCTTCTTGAATCACTTATACAGTATATTATCGTAGTCCTAATGCTGTACAGTATGTACTTGGAAAGTTCCCAGAGTTCTGATCTAAACGCTTCTGCCTGGACAAGGAAGCAATTTGAACATTCAGAAACACAGATGATCTACATAAATGATAAGCTTTAAGCAATTCCTCATTAGAAACCCTTTTGAACTTTGTCACAATGTGGTGTTATTGAGTTAGTAGTGTTGGTCTGGAATCATTAGAATTACTCATAAGCTACATACAGTGCAGACCAAAAGTTTGGACACAGTTTCTCATTCAGCGAGTTTTCTTTCTTGTGTTCTTTCTTGTGTTCTTTAGCCCAAACGCGTCTCTTCTGCTTGTTGCCTGTCCTTAGCAGTGGTTTCCTAGCAGATATTCTAGCATGAAGTCCTGATTCACACAGTCTCCTCTTAACAGTTGTTCTAGAGATGTGTCTGCTGCTAGAACTCTGTGTGGCATTGACCTGCTCTCTGATCTGAGCTGCTGTTAACCTGCGATTTCTGAGGCCGGTGACTCGGATGAACTTATCCTCCGCGGCAGAGGCGACTCTTGGTCTTCCTTTCCTGGGGCGGTCCGCATGTGAGCCGGTTTCTTTGTAGCGCTTGATGGTTTTTGTGACTGCACTCGGGGACACTTTCAAAGTTTTCCCAATTTTTCCGACTGACTGACCTTCATTTCTTAAAGTAATGATGGCCGCTCGTTTTTCGTCACTTAGCTGCTTTTTTCTTGCCGTAATACAAATTCAACCTCTTTGAATGAGAAGGTGTGTCCAAACTTTTGGATCTGTACTGTACTAATTTTTAATCAATGTAACTTTAATAAAGTAAAATATGGCAGCACTTGGCTTAGTGGTTGTCTTGCACCTCCAGGGTCTGGGTTCGATTCCCGCATTGGGTCTGTGTGCATGTGTGCATGTTCTTCTCTTGCTTGGTGGGTTTCCTCAGGGTATCCCGGTTTCCTCCGGCAGTCCAAAGACATGCAGATTTGGCTAACTGGCATTCCCAAATTGCAGGTAGTGTGTACATATTGACCAGGGGTCCGATTGTAAAAATGGGAATAAATGCAATGGTCAGCAATGACCTCCCATGGTCCCTAGCTGGACTACATGACGCATGGAAAGTAGGATAGGATGCAAAGGGAACTGTTTGTGGACTGTACATGTCGCCATCTTTGTGTGTGTGGGGGATTTCAGTTGTTTAACAAACACAACTGAGGAAACATCCATCCACTTGCCGGGGAATTCAGTGTCAAATTGATGTTTCTTTGCACTTGCTGGAGGTCCTGTTTTTCAAAGTACAGTTGATTGCTGTGCTGCATGAAGTCCGTTTTTGTTTTCCATTTGAACCTCTTACTTTATTGATTCCCATTCCATATGAGCTAGTCAATAATACCACTCGGACCAATCTAACTTGAAATTAGTACTAGATATTTATACCTCCATGATTGGAATGTAATTGAACCCGTGAAACTAAAATGAATTTTTAACATTCAGTCTAAGGAAACCGTTTAACCATTCTGAACTGCGCTCTGAGCAAGTTCATTAGTTTTACATGGTTCCTTCGCCAGAGTTCGATCTAATCAATAATTTACTGTACGGTATACAGCATTACCATGCTAAATTATATAGTAGAATCATGTACTGTACCATACTAAGGCATACTGTCTGTACCAGGTACCACTGTGGTTCTTTTATAACATATGTATTGTTGTAACGACGTATGTCCCACGGTTGGATACATGTACTACTGTATATCAGCAAACATATACAGTACCATGTCAAAAAAGTTATGGTACTGCCTGGTACCAGACGGTACCAATATGGTACAAAGTATGTACAAACATACTGTATTACATACCTGATATGTTAGATACCTGCTGTACTTTGTGGTGCAATGGTAGGCCTAGTACAACTTAATAGAGTACCAGGGTATAGGTGCTGTGGCACTTCAGTGGGTACAATGGTAGTACCATGGTGTGTACCTCAATATTTTGGTGAATTCCATGGTACTTATTGGGTACCACAGTGGCTACCATAATTACGTAGGTTACATACTGGGAATTGTTTATTGTATTTTTAATTTAATTATTTTTCACTTCTATTTATTGAAAATGCCTCCCAATTTTACCCACTCACTCACTCACCATCTACACCACTTCATCTGTATACAAGGTCATGGAGGCCTGGACACTATCATAACAGACTTATAGGGCACAAGGCAGGGTGACACACAAACATAAACACTCCCACACTCAATCACACACTATGGGCAATTTGGGAACGCCAGTTTGCCTTATTTGCACGACTGCCGACCAACATGGCGATTTTAATCTGACAATTTAAATAGTAAACCCAGTGATGGATATGAGTTTAATTGGCAGATCCGCTTTATATACTGTATACATAGTGTAAGTTGGAGGACGTGTTTCATTCATGAACAATGACACCCAGTTTATACTACAGTACAGTGAAATATTACCCTGCCCCACCGGTTAGCGATAGTTCAAGTACGCATTCAGCCTATAACATGGCCTTATGTAGCAGAAGCTTGTGCTCAGCTCTGTTTCACTTGTTCCCCCTTATTCTTTAATAAGTGTAACAAACGTAGCTTGAGAAATACATCACAAGGCATTCCTTTATTGTCAAGGCTCTAGCTAATGAGCCTGCAAAGCAATAAAAGTCAAAGCAGTACCTGGGTCTGTGTGCGTGTGTATGTGTGTGTGTGTGTGTGTGTGTGTGTGTGTGTGTGTGTGTGTGAGTTTTCGATATGGCACAGTGTAAGCTAGGTTCAATTAAAATACTAGTTGATATCCATGCTGTTTAACATGCGTAAATATGCTGCTCAACACAGCTGCTGAGCTTTTTATATTCATACGTGGTGGCACTAATAGTGGGGTTTAGACCATTAAGAGAAACAAAGTGTGTGAGAGAGAGAGAGAGAGAGAGAGAGAGACTAAGTGAGAAAGAAAATTGGTATGCTCATCTGCATGCTTATTTTCTCCCCGCTAATAATTCCATTACCTCTCTAATTTCATTAATGGGGTTTTAAAAAAGCGGAGGATGTCAGGGGTAATTAAAAGATAAGGTAAAACACTAAAGGCACTAATTCCCTCCTCTATCAGAGGCAGTAGCAGGAACGAGGCTCCAACCCCAGAACCGGTTGCTCTGTGTTCTTTATCATACCATAATACACCGGTTACATCAGTGTTAAATCCGCAGGAGCGTGTTGTGTACTTTCTACTACAAAGACACAGGAAAAATAAAAAAAATAAAGGAAGAAGTGTGAGGCTTTTGTTTTCGGTCTTCTTGTCGGTCTTTAATTGGTTCACTGCAGTAGTCTATAAAGGAGGCGATATCATAGACATGACTTCAACTGCTATTCATTATTTATATATAAAAGATGACACGGTCGATACATTCATGTTAATTACTTGGACATGTGGATAGATGGATGGATGGATGGATGGATGGATGGATGGAATGATTGATTGATAAATTGGATAAAATTGGATGGATGTATAAATGGATGGATGAATAAACAGGTGGATGGTGAATGGATAGTTTTTTTGTTTGGGAAAGTGATGGATTGATGGCTGGCTGGTTGGATGGATGGATTCATGAATGGAGGATGATTTATTTATTTATTTTTCCATTAGAAAATCGCAGTCTGGATGGATGAACAGGGATGAGCGGATGGATGGATGGATGGATGGATGGATGGATGGATGGATGGATGGATGGTTGGATAAAAAATTTAGTGAGTGGATAAATGGATGCATGGTTTGGTAGATGAAAATTGATTGCATGGATGAATGAATGGGTGGATGGATAAAACTAGGTGGATGGATAACCATGTATAAGTGGGTGGATATGTTATTTGTTAGATATAAAACGGATGAGTAGTTGGATGGATGGATGCATTCATTGTGAAATAAAAGGATCAATGGCTTCAAGGATGGATGTGTGAACATGAGGTGCTTAAAGGAATAAATGCAATAATTGTGTCCATGAATGAAATGTATGGACAGCAGGACAGACTGATGGACAGATACGGGAATGAAAAGGGCGGACGAATCTCTAATCCAAAATAAATAAATAAGTAAATAAATAAATAAATACTAGAATGACAGAATGCAGAATGACGCAATGTTGTGAAATCTAATCTGATAAAAGTGCTGCTGGTTTGTCACAGATGATCTACTGGGTAGCTGGAACTCAAACTTTTGCGCTGAATTCTGCTGAAGCAGGAACAAACTCAGAGCAGCAGCAAATTTTCACAGTATGAAACAAGTCTTGGTGGAATTCAAACAGCAGCGGGTCAGCACAAACACACTCGGCTCCGGCGCCGCGTTATATTTCTGCACGACAGTTGACCCAGAAGAGCTTCTTCTTCTTTTTTTTTTTTTTTTTTGCAGGTTAAGGGGAGAAATAAAACCGTCTTGCTTTCATGAGAAATTTGCAGCTGCGTTTGGAAGGAAGCTCCGTCCCCCTGATGTGTACCGGGGTTGACACGGCACGCTGACTCGCCGCGGTGATTATGAAATATAAAATATGACAGGTGCACTAAGCAAATCAACGCGCGTGACGCGTGAACAAATGCAATATCAGTCGAGTACCTTACCTTCTGCAGTGGTCTTGTATAACTGTGCATTCGAGTGAAGGTCGTGTTTTGAAGGTTTTTTTTTTTTTTTCCTTTCTCTGTGATTTCGTCTCTGGTACAGTTCAAGAAGAGCGTAATGAGAAGCATTTCTTGTTGGAGTCAACGAAGCATGCTTGTGTTTGTGTGCACTCGTCACGTCTGAGATTCTGAGCGAATCAACATTCAAAGCGCTCCGTGTGCACGGTGCATCAAAAGGCCGAGTGCGTACTGTAGCTCGAGGGGAGACGCTGACAGACTTCATGCGTCTGATGAACGCCAGGCGAAGAGCACCATGTTTTCAGATTCCAACTTTTTCTACTCCATGGCCTCTTACCCCAGGCTAATATCCGCTGTCATGTGTACGCATGTTGTCACAGGGCCGAATCGTAGCTTATGATGAACTGCATTGTGCCTTACATTAAACGACTGTGAATGTGATTTTCTGAATACATTTCATACTCAGGGAATTTCCACTGGCATTTTAACATGTTCATAATTCACATATTGTATTGTGATACAATAAGAAGAAGAAAAAGTCAGAAGAAGTGCTCTATCATTTCCAAAAACCTCTTTTATAACCCTAGGATGGGTGAAAAGCCACTGAGTGGCTTAAGACCAGAATGGTAGTTAGAAGAACGGTGGCATGTACACTTGGCTTCATTCATTATAGAAAAAAGAATAGATAAAACCATGAATAAATGAATAGACAGTTATACTGAGAGGAATTTGCATGCACCGATGAATGGATGGACATATTAATGGATGGAGACATGCAGTGCATGCATTGTAGAAAGAAGATGGATGGATGGATGGATGGATGGATGGATGGATGGATTGTGGCTGGATGGATGGGTGAATGGAATGGGTGAAAACATTATAGATAGAGGATGGATAAATGGATGGAGGCATGCAAACATTATGGACCATGAATAAATGGATGGAATAGAATTGGTTGAAAGACAAATACAGTATGTGCATTATAAAAAGAGAAAAGAACGGATAGATACAGTAGATGGATGGATGGTTTGGTAAATGAAGACAGAGGATGGATAAATGGATGGATGGATCAATGGATGGATGGATCAATGGATGGTTTGGGTAAATGGTTTGGATAAATGAAGACATTATAGATAGATGATGGATGGATGGATGGATGTATTGTTTGGGTAAGACATTATAGATAAATGGATGGATGGATGGATGGATGGATGGATGGATGGTTTGGGTAAATGGTTTGGATAAATGAAGACATTATAGATAGATGATGGATGGATGGATGGATGGATGTATTGTTTGGGTAAGACATTATAGATAAATTGATGCATGGATGGATGGATGGATGGACGGATGAATGGATGCATTCATGCATTATAGATAGAGAGTGCATGGATGGATGTATAGATAAATGGATGGATAGATAATAGGCATAATATGAAGAAAGTGGTGGATGGATGGATAGGAAATGTTTTGTGTAGGAGTGTAGCGCCTGAATTGCAAAGAGACATACACTCTGTTTTCATCCTGATGTGTTTTAGCAGAAACAGAAGGTGGAAATAATCACACCATCCTTATCTTCCTCTCCTCTTTTCCTTTACTGGATTCCCTCATCAACCTCCTGACTGTCGGGATCTGAATGGAAAGCTCTCAGATCAGCTTCACTAGTTCATTAAAGCCCATTTCACCTTGATGAGCTGTAAATCCCGGCTGACAGTTAGAGCTGAGGACTTGAAGGCATTGCAGAATAAATTATCTGCCTGTAGTTACATTTCCAGCTGAACGTTCCGGGAAAAAAATAAACAACTTTCTGAAAGGAAAGTCAGTAAACTGCTTTGTATTTCTATTTAACTGATAGGAGGAGGAGTTTAGAGATAAGAAACTGAAAAAATCACTTGATCGTAAAATAATTGTCAAAACACATTCCCTTACTGATATCTCACCAAAAACAAACAAACAAAAAAAAAACTTTTATTGCCATATTATTAAAGTAAAGTATTCTAATACCTATTTTGACAAATTCAGCGTGCCTGCTAGCTGTCCATTCTGTGTGGTTGCCCTGAAAATAATCCAGTGTTCCAACCCAGCCCTAGAAAAAAAATAATAAAGTGGTGCAGACTGCTCCACACAACCCTATTCCAGCCAATCAGTGACAGGGCATTTGGACAGTGGATGATGTTTTATAGTAGTATTCCTCAACTAGCCTGATTGTTGAGTGTTGTTGCCTTGGCAATGTGCATCCATGGATTTCTGATGGAAGGAAGGGTATTTGATTAGCTGTTGCTTTCTCTAATATCGCTAACTCCTCCTGTAAAATTAGTTTAGAGACTGCAAAAAAGGTTAGGTCTAGAAGCCTTTTGGGGCAGGGGTAGTTCGATGGTTGAAGTGCTGGACTGCTGATTAGAAGGTCCTAAGTTCAATCCACAGCCGTGTGAAACGTCCACTGTTGGGTTCTTAAGCAAGGTCCTTCGCCGCCAACTGATCAGGTAGAATTGGGTGTCGAGCTGGCAACCCGACCCTGTAAGAAAGTGCCACAGAAATGATGGGAACCTCTCCAGTGAAGGAGAGTATTTTTCATTTGATGGATGAAACTTTACCTTTTGAGAACCCTTAAGGACACCAGCTGACTTTTTTCTTGGAATTAGATTTACATTAATCAGTGATTGGTTTGGACCACCCAATGAAAACTTGTCAACCAAGTTTTGCAAGTTCAGCGATCAGAAAAAATTTTATCTTACATGCCACTTCTAGAACCATGTTCGGGCTAAGAACACTCAAACTTCCAAGGAGCCCATGATGAACCGTTTGTACTGTAATTGATTCGAGTGTGTCTAGCTGCAGTTTTTCTTCCATCTTCCATCTCCATGGTAAAAAAAACGAAAGCTTGGAACGGTTTCGTTTTACAGTTTTCCATGAAAAAGGTGTCACTTTGGCAGAAACAAATCCAAACACAATTACAGGTTTAACACGAACGCTGATGGCGAACAAACCGAAATAATTGCAGAGAACAGCAACGTAAGCTTTTTACCCAGGCAACGTATGTTGACATAAGCGACGTGTATCTTCTAACCTAGTTACAGCAGCGCATTTTGCTGATGAAGACTTTTTTTGCTGTCTATAACAATCTTACTCTACAGTGTGCCTTAAATTAATGCATCTTTGCAAAGCATTATAGGGTACAGTTACAAAAACCTTTTTTTATTTTTTTCTTCTTTTCTCG
>CM059225.1:23433020-23705520 GCA_030347435.1 Clarias fuscus | reverse complement strand
ATTGTGTGAAAATTTGACAATAAGTGGACCAAATTAATCAATCAAAATGGATAAAAAACACAAAATCTTAAAAGCTTAGTGTTTGCCAAATCCGCCCATGTTCGATTTGAATGTCAGCATTTAAAATCTGAACAGAGCAGAAAGAATTCACATCGTTCTTTAAATAAGGAAAGAAAATAAAGACATAATACTTTAACAATATTGAAAATGTCTAGCTAGTTTTTTTTCAAGTTTCAAGAGTTTTCTAAAACTTGTTAATGATTTTTAGCTAGCTATCTACAAGGTAGGCTTATCTTTAAAATATTATAATCGTGAATAAATTGAACTTTTGCTGATTAAATATAACCGTATCATTCTGATATTATTAAAAGACAATATAATATTAATAAACCCTTAGCTGTACTATGACATCATTTTATATATTAAAATAAAATTGTATTTTCGTTTACCTTAAAGCATTTACATTCATGATTGTAAAAATCGTAAGATGTCAACAATGATAAAAAAAAAAAAAAAACTAAATTAATTAATTAAAATCACAGTAAAAAGAAAAATATTGAAAATGAATCTTGAAATGTAGAATTAATTTTTTTTATTCCAAGTATTTTAATAAGTGTCCTAAGGGCTAAACTTAAGTTAAATACCTCATACCTACTCATAGCTAAGGGAAAAAATATCCCTAGCTAAATTAGCAGTTATTATTGTTAAAATTGTAAATAATGAACAAAATACAGTTAGACAACTGTTCAGTATTTTCTTAAAATATTGTAGTTTAAATCACAGCGGAATTGGATGAATATAAGCTTTGTAGTACGTATCTAGGCAGGGTTAAAATCTTCTAGCTGAGAAGTGAGAATAGAGAATAGAGACTTGTCCTCATCGTCTTTGTCAAAATGTTGGAAAATTTGTAATTAATTATTTACATTAAAATTCTTTGTGCATTTTTTTTTTGTTTACATTACTAGCATCTGCAAGCCAGCTCTTCACATCTCAAAAAAATAAATAAATAATAAATAATTCAAATCAATGAATAAAATCAATCAATCAATCAATCAACCGTGTTATCCTCACTCTCCTTGTAAACATTATGGGATTATTTGCTTTTTTTAAATTAAATCACAGGTTTATTTTTGTGATATTGCTTGTATATTATTAGAAAGTTTATTATTAGTAGAGTTTAGTCAGTTAGCTAGGCACTGTATGATCGCTTGGCTTGCATTCAGGTCACATGATGTCATCAAAACCTTAAAGACGTCATAACGTTCTATTCCAATGTGCTAGTAGGCTCTACAAAAATGGATTCTGTTTAATACTGTCACAGGGTTTTATTATTATTATTATTATTATTATTATTATTATTATTATTATTATTATTGAGTAAGTTGGCTTTGGAGGTATGATGATGTCTCAAAACAGCGGCAGTTTATCCTGGCACATGACTTCACATCTCCATATTCAGCCATCTGTTTATAAGGAATTCAGTGTTTACACACCTGATAAAGATCTCAGACAGATTGGAAAACTGTCGGTGGCAGGTTTCCAGTCTGTGATGGAAGAAGAAAAAAAAATGTGCTGATGTTTTGATAGCCATAATTTCTTCTTCAAATATGCGCTACCTCAGCTATGCCTTATTCAAACATAAATTAATGATCTTCAGTTTTACTAGCAACACTGACAACTGTTTATTTTTTCATTTCTTTTTTTTTTTTTTTTTTTTTAAGGAACAACAAATAGCAATACTGTATGGAAAAAAAAAATAATGCACAACTGGGTCTTAGCAATAATTTCTGATATTCAAAATGGCACCCCAAGTCTGGATCTGGCCCTAATTTTGAAACAGCGATGCTTAGGTTTCTTGGTTCAGTAGTGTTTTAACATGCAAGAAGGTTTTGACAAAAGTGGCAGAGGTTTGAAATTGGTGCAGTTGCTTTAATTGCTGCTCGGTAGTTGTCATGACTTCATAAGGGGGGGGGGGGGGGGAAGTCAATTATTGGATGGTTTAAGGTCACGGTCGGTTGGAGAAATGGTTTCTTAGAGATGTAATCATGAACAGAATAATCAATTACTTTCTACTATGGTATGTGTGATAAAGGGTTTCATTTTATGTTTAATAAATCAAGGGACAGTAGTGATAACAGTGAACTGTAGATTGTAAAATCATTCATCCATTCATTATTTATATCACTTCTCCTGTGCTGGATGGCCAGGGGGCCTTGGAGCTTATCCCAGTGAGTTCAGGGCACATGAGGGGTACACCTTGGAAAAGTTCAAATACACACATACAATCACACACCCAATCATATATTTAAATATTCTCTATACTTCTTATCCTCGCTGGAGGGCACTAGGTAGGGTACACCCTGGATGGAGTGCCAGTCCATTGTAGGATACAAGCATGCACACTATCACACGCCAATTTGCTTGACGTTGGACTGGAAACCTTAGCAACCAGAGAAAACTCACCAAGCTTAGTGGGAACATGCAAACTACACACACACACACACATAGAGCCAAGGTGGTACTCAAACCCCTGACCCTGTGCTATTCACTATGCCACCGTGTGACGCCAGTTTAGAAACCCACCAAACACAGGGAGAACATGCAAACCGTACACACAGACTGGAGGAGAGATTCTAACCAGAAACTCTGGAGGTGTGAGTGACAGAGCAAACCACTGAACCACCATGCCGTCTGTTGTAAAATCATTATTTATTGTTTAAATGCTAATTTTTAATACAGTATATTGGCTTTATTGGGTTGAAATATATGGGACAGTGTTGCCTCTGGTGCTTGGTTTGCTGATTGGACAGTCGGTGGGTGGAGCCATGTCTGGTCACCACTGCTGGGTCCTTGCGTAAGGTCCTTAACACTCCACTTCATACATCCCAGCCACGAGTTCCAAGCGCACTTAGGAAACGGGAGGGTTAAAACTGGAAAGTCATCTGGCGTAAAAATAATAATAATAAATAAATAAATAAATAAATAAATAAATAAAAAGCATGGCAGATCGTGTGCATTACGTAAATGATCTGATGTGGACCCCTAAGACAAAAGCAACTAGACTCAGGAACCCTTGAGAAAGTGTTATCAATACAGGAGCTAAACATTTTCTTTCTATTTTGGTAGAGGATGGCAAGATAAAAAAATGTTCACAAGTGACATTTTTTGTTAATTATTATTTTAATGGAATTGAAAATGATGAAATGTTCTAAAAGAAAAACATGAAGAAAATGTCAGAAGCAATCAACAGGACTAAGGTGGAATACAAAGTCTATTGGCGTTTACTACAGTTTTATGGCTTCCATGTAAACACTATGTCAGACATTTTAGTACTAGCACATTAATAATTAAGGACACATTCAGAGTAATTATACCCATAATTCAATTGGCTGTGAGACAATAGTGCTATTTAGGTAGGCATGTAGGTACGTACTGTACGTACAACTTTACTGTCATTGAATAGTACAGGTGCATTAAAATGCAGTTTAGCGTCTACCAGAAGTGCAAATATCGGTGTATTTATAGCACTTTATGAAAAAGAGAGAGTTTTTTGTCCCACTTTTTATATCTTAGCAAATATGATTTGACAGTTTTCTTACCGGTAAAAAAAAAAAGGAAGAAGGAAAAGAAAAACCGACACTCCTTCCTATAAATTGCATTACTTTGCTTCTCTGGTTTTGTGCCGAGATTACGCAAACTTTTGCACTCGACTGTACTCATCTAGCTTCGTGCGGATGTCTAATGAACGTTAATGAAATAAATAGCGTTTTAGATTCAATGAGCAGAAGGAAATGAGGTCTAAACATCGAATCAGGGCTTTATGACGTACTGTATGCTTAATAACATAAGAGCAAGCTTCTTTCAAGTGAAAAATATCGTTTTTAATAATCAGCATCCTGCAGACACTCAAGGAAGAAAATCTAATTTTTACAACCAGGAAAGAGCCTATTATGAACCATAAGATTTAATCAAGGAGGAATATATGAAAAAAAAAAAAAAAAAAAGACGTCCACTATTCTTATTTACGGTTTCTGTGTATCCGGTAAGTACTTCTTTGAAAAAGATGGTGTGTACTGTAGCTGTAAGAGTTTTGAAGGCCCATTCTGGTAACCCAAAGGTTTCGTTCCTCGATATTGAACTATCTGTCCAATGCCTACTTGAGACAAACAGCAGGCATGGCGTCACTGCCATGAAATACTCTTCCAGCCTGATAAAAGTGACAAGCATGGCTGAAAAGGTCAGCAAACCTGGCAGGATGAAACGGCTAGACATGAGACGGACAGCTCTCGTTCAGCGATAATTATAAGCATGCCTACCAAAAATAAGATGTGTAAGAAATAATTGAATCAAGGAAACCAAATGCTTCAGTCTAATTCTAATTCTAATATATATATATACAGTATATCAACAATTTTGAAGTCGGCCATCTTGGATCCAACTTTTGTTTTTTCAATAGGAAGAGGGTCATGTGACACATCAAACTTATTGGGAATTTCACAAGAAAAACAATGGTGTGCTTGGTTTTAACGTAACTTTATTCTTTCATGAGTTATTTACAAGTTTCTGACCACTTATAAAATGTGTTCAATGTGCTGCCCATTGTGATGGATTGTCAATGCAACCCTCTTCTCCCACTCTTCACACACTGATAGCAACACTGCAGGAGAAATGCCAGCACAGGCTTCCAGTATCCGTAGTTTCAGGCGCTGCACATCTCGTATCTTCACACCATAGACAATTGCCTAAGGGGGTCAGATCGGGAGACCTTGGGGGCCATTCAACTGGCCCACGACGACCAATCCACTTTTCAGGAAACTGTTCATCTAGGAATGCTCGGACCTGACACCCATAATGTGGTGGTGCACCATCTTGCTGGAAAAACTCAGGGAACGTGCCAGCTTCAGTGCACAAAGAGGGAAACGCATCATCATGTAGCAATTTCAAATATCCAGTGGCCTTGAGGTTTCCATTGATGAAGAATGGCCCCACTATCTTTGTACCCCATATACCACACCATACCATCACTTTTTTTGTTCCAACAGTCTTGGAGGGATCTATCCAATGTGGGTTAGTGTCAGACCAATAGCGGTGATTTTGTTTGTTAACTTCACCATTCACATAAAAGTTTGCCTCATCACTGAACAAAATCTTCTGCGTGAACTGAGAGTCCTGTTCCAATTTTTGTTTTGCCCATTCTGCAAATTGTGTGTGACTCTCCAGTGACATGCGGCGAGTGCTACGCTGTGGGCTCTTGCTGCCACTGATGTTCATTAGTGACCGTTTTCATGCGTCCACATTTTGGCAAATCCAACACTGAACCAGTTTCACGAAACTTAGCAAGCAGTTTGCTAACTGTAGCATGGGAGATGGGTGGTCTCGTAGGGTGTCTTGCATTGAAATCTGCTGCAATGACCCGGTTACTGCGTTCACCAGATATCAACACAATTTCGATCCGCTCATCACGTGTTAACCTCTTCGACAATGGCTGTGAACAAATAGAAACTTTTGTAAATAACTCATGAAAGAATAAAGTTATGTTAAAACCAAGCACGCCATTGTTTTTCTTGTGAAATTCCCATGACGTGTCACATGACCCTCTTCCTATTGAAAAAACTAAAGTTGGATCCAAGATGGCCGACTTCAAAATGGCCACCATGGTCACCACCATATCTTGAAAAGTTTGCCCCCTCACATATACTAATGTGCCACAAACAGGACGTTAATATCACCAACCATTCCCATTTTATTAAGGTGTATCCATATAAATGGCCCACCCTGTATATATATATATATCTTCTCCATAGCTCTTGCCTCTACTCGTGTATTCCACGAGCGAATGCACTTGCGGTTCTGCAATATTGGACTT
The DNA here is from genome assembly GCA_030347435.1 of Clarias fuscus. Taxonomy (NCBI): domain Eukaryota; kingdom Metazoa; phylum Chordata; class Actinopteri; order Siluriformes; family Clariidae; genus Clarias; species Clarias fuscus. The sequence continues at coordinate 23,699,654 of CM059225.1, read as the reverse complement.
TGCGATTTGTAAGCGCCCTTGTATTTTAATCAGTAAATCTGAATTTTTGATAGCATTATTGTTTTTAATTTGACTTAGATGCTGTGATTGTGTGAATAATCAGTAATCAGGTGAACATGACCGTATGATAGTATGTGAGTAGGGCTAGAGTCAGTTTTGTGGTTAATAAGGTGGATAATGGGATTGTCAGTTTTTTTCACATGTTCAACAGTATTCAGTGTATCTATAAATGGACCTGCTATAGTTTAAAAAGAATGAAACACTTCTGTGAAAATAATAAATTTTAGGTTGGTAAAATATCTCTTCACTTGTCTGGCCTAATGCCGGATTTCACCGTATGGTATACTGTAGGTTTTCATGCTGCAAAAATTGTTGTTTGCTGTAACTACGGTATTGGTTTGCGTTTTCTTCAGTATTTATACTCTGTTCTGTCCCTACTTTATATTCACACATTTTTCTTTCCTGCTGTACCATAGAAATTCCCCCACTGTGGTACGAATAAACGTATATCTTATCTTATCTTATCTTCAAAGTACATGAGGGCACAAAAAAAAGTCTACACTCTGCCACATTTGCCAGCTTATTAGTGGTTTTTGTGTGGAAACCAGTCAGGAAAGAACGACAGAATGGTATCCAGCGAGAGGTTGGTCAGCTTTCTCATTAGTTTGGTTTCAATTTGCACGGCTGAATAGGCCCAATCATTCCCCTCGCTGAGGGCCCTATCTCAATTTGAAACTCAACCTGAGGGTCAAAAACAGAAGGACTTCTTAAACTCCAGACTCTCTGAAGAGCCTTTAATAAATCCTGTCTGGAATTGACTCAACACCGCTTTTTGAAAGCAGTTTAACAAATCTCACGGTTGTTTTGGCACCTCTAAAAATGGCAGCTAGTGTCTACACATAGTACTTTTTTTTTTGTTGTTGTTGTTGTTGTTGTTGTTGTTGTTGTTTTCCCAAAACAAGCAATTATAACATTCAATGAAAATTAAGTAGAAGGAAGGCTAAAAGGTTAAAAAGCCTTTTCTCACCATATGGTTAAGAATCCAATAAGTTGCAAAGAATTTTATTGAGAAACAGAGTGTGCAACTGTTTAATTACAGGGTCGTGTTAAAAAGATATATACACATGAATTATATTAACTACAACAATCATGGGCTGTGCTAGAGATACTCGGCCACCAACCTTGACAAAGGTACGAACTCTTTCCATGTTCAATAGCATTATTAAGGGCCTACTGTCATTCAGTGGCAAAACCCTCATCTTGTATTGATGGCTGTGAGCCCTGGTGGTGTACTTGTATGTTTTTACAGCAAAATAGTGTGGGGGGCGGGGGGTTGATGTGTGTATTTGCTGGCGCTTCCAAGTCTGTAAAAAACAAGCTTACCCAGTTTCTAGAATTCTGCTATTACTCTTTGGTAAAGGAGACACCTTCAGGAGACAAACACAAGCAAATCAGCCCTAGCAGGCATGAAATCGAAAGTTAAAGTAGCAAGTACTATTGTCAGGGCAAAGTAAAGAAAGAAGGATGTAGAAGGAAAAATTGGGGCTCGCAAGTGTCACAACAATCAGGGTGATCAATTTGGCAGGAGGGACTAGCAACAAAGTACTGTACACTTCTCGGTATTGCTGCTCCTCTCTGTTTCACCAGGAGTCCAAGAAATCATAGCTGGTCCTGCTCTGGAAAAGATGGAGTTCCTTTCTCTTACTGTTTGTCAGTTAGGCCTGTTACTAATGTTATACCCTATAATCACCTACAGTTTAAAGTCTAAATACAGTATATAAAGTGGAAGTGGGCTTGTATTACAAAACACTCGTAAACCAAATCAAATCTTCCCATAATAAATGATGAAAAAAAAAATAATAATACAGGCCAAAAAATAATACCAAAAAATATAAATCCAGAAAAATAATTAATACAATATATAAAGTAAAAATAAAACAAATTAACCTGCACTTCACCTTTTAAAAAGTTAAAATAAACCCCAACAGATAAGTGTTTCTGTGTGTGCGCGCAGGCACCGTGTATTTGTGTGTGTCTGTGTCTGTGTCTGTGTGTGTGTGTGTGTGTGTGTGTGTGTGTGTGTGTGTGTGTGTGTGTGTGTGGAATTAGCCCCTTCCCTCACCTCGTCTTACACAGTAATACTCCTCCTCCCTCCCCCACCTCGCTTTTTAAGTTTCACAACAAACACACACACAACAGAAACACTGTTTTAACTGGAAAAAAATAAATCTCTCTAATGACACTCACGTGCGGGCAGACTAAAGGAATCACTGCTGTAAAGTAAAAAAAACAAACAAACAAACAAATGAACCAGCACCTTACCTGTGAAGAGTTTCTGTGCAGAGCAGAGTGTGTGTGTCTGTGTGAAGCTGGGGAGGGGGGGTGTAAAGGCGAGTGTGTGTGTGTCGGTGTAAAAAAACTCAGCACTCGTAAACCAAGACATGCTCGTTTTTCAAGACAAAAGTTATTAAAAATCTTTGCTCATCTTGCGGAACACTCGTAAACAGAGTTACTCACAATCCGAGGTTCTACTGTACCTGAAATTAATTTGAAAAGTCTTGACTTTACCTTGACCCTACAGTTTTAGATTTCAGGATTTGCAGACTCAGACACTATGGCTCAGGAATTCAGTTACAGCTCAATGACTTGGGACTGTGAGGGTTAGAGTTAGGGTTAGGCCCCCTCCCAAATACCACTTTCAACCTAAACCCTGTCAACCTACTTATAATCTTCACTTTGATCAAATAACCGCTGAGCCGTATACGCCAATTTGGACAACACCAAAAGGTGCATAGATGGCATACAAAACCTTCTTTTTGGAATGTAGTTTAAGGCTACAAGTGCACCATTTGGGACAGCACATTAAAATATATGGCTTTGGGAATTAACTTAGACATTACAGCGTGCAATTTTAAATTTTTTTCCCTACATGGCCACTGCTGGCTTAGTGACTATAGACACAGATTAGACTCTGGGCTTAATTACGATGCTTCAGTTTAAAGAATATGGCTTAGAATTTGCACTCAAATCAAAAGATTCTATGACTTGAGACCCTAAACCTAATTCAGATCTTGCAGCGGAAGAATCAGAACTAGAATCAGATCTTACCGCTCAAGACACTGAACTTGACTCTAATCTTACAGTTGAAGACGGTAAACTTGACTCTGATCTTACAATTGAACACGTTGAACTTGACTCTGATCTTACAATTGATGACGTTGAACTTGACTCTGATCTTACAATTGAAGACGTTTAACTTGACTCTGATCTTACAATTGAAGACGTTTAACTTGACTCTGATCTTACAATTGAAGACTCTGAACATTACTCTGATCTTACATCTCAAGACTCAGAACTTGACTTTTCCGCTACACCTTTCAGCTAAACACTTTCGGTGGAAACTGTGGACTTAAGTCTGACTCTACATTCAGATGTGATGGACTCTAAAAGATTCAGAAATTAACTTACTGACTTACAGAAATTAGTAACAGCTAAGTAAGATGGTGGTATAAGTGCTATAAGTAGATTTGCAAATTACAGGAAAAAGCAGCAATTGAAATTGAATCTGTATAACCAGAGCAGCTTCTGACTTCATATCTGTTGAAATGTTACCAGAATATGAGTATAATCCAAATCGTTCTTTTGCTTGCTGCTTTTAACCTCGTACAATATGATACATATTTTATACAGCTGAACCTTTAAGTACACATTAGTAAGCTTATCATGTCAAGTGTTACCGCAGCACAAATGTTGTGCATTACCATTGCGTTCACGGTGATGTTATTATACCCAGTGACATGGTGGGAGCAACGGGGCAGCCTGTTGACTGAGCTCAAAGCCTGAGGGTTTCTGCTCTCTCTTACGCAGCATGCATAATTAGAGAGTAATAACTCTGAATTCATTTGCCTCTATACTCTCCCTCCTTTATGTTTCCTCTGGCTACAGCACTCTGTAGTGTTGTCTAACCTCCCACCTTGTGTGCGACCTCTCCGCAGCATGGTGTTTTGCGTGTCAGCAGGTGGCTGATGGGATCGAGGCAGGCCTCAGGCCTACCACACTTACCCAGCTATGAAGTGACAAGTATTTATTACACTCTGCACTGACAACGTGTTCGATTGCTTTCTCAATTCCCACCTGCTATGGTATGGTGAACAAGTTTCTTTAAGCACGCTCTGAATGTTTTTTTTTTTTTTCCCATTATCCTTGGAAGGCAAGGATAAGAAATGCTTACTAGAGACCCCAAAAGTTTTTTTTTTTTTCCTTTTTTTTTGCTTTCAAATAAATAAAAGAGTGTTTCGATCAGACATTAAAGCCACCTCAACCGAGCTATTCTTCAAACTTGATCTGTTCTGCAGTGCCTTTTGCAGTTCCTCAGAGTCACAACGGTTATCTTTTACTGCTCTGCTTGTGCGATGTTGGCCTAGTTTACATGATAAGGCTTCACAATGTCAAAGTATATCAGAAATAAAGCAAGACGTCTTTTTTTAACAACTGTTAATCATATCTTGAATAATGCATCATCTGATCCGTCCTCATGTCGCATTCTGAGCCCAAAGATGTCAAGTGTTTTAGAATTTGACCTGAATCAGTAGAGAAACTGTTTTCTGCTTTCTCCCCGAATTAGTCACCTGTTAATTCCCAACCCACCAGCCAGCGCTCTCCGAGCCGAAGACAGCTACCAGTTTGTGTTAGACATAACAGGAACTCGTACATGCAATCTCTTGATGTTTCTTTTGCCGAAAAGACCATTTTCATCAGGTTTCTACTCTATTCCTGTTGTTCTTTGTAGTTTTCCAATAGTCCTGACAGTTTCTAGGAGATGGATTGGGTTAGTTTTGGGTCAAACTCATAATTGCCTCCAAAGCCAGCCAGGGGACATCATCTTCAAAAACTGAGGAGCTGCTTTTATTTACAACATTTTCTGTTTTAAAGCATTTCCTGCTTTAAATGCTTTACTTTAGAAAAAAAAAATTGAAAACAAACTTTACTTCTGCCTTGAACAGTATAACTATAATAACCCCCCACTGACTTTGCCGGGAAAAGCCTTTCCCTCGCAGTCAACACCTCCAACCTTTTATTTTTCCTTTACCGGTTATCTTGAGTTTTATCCGTACACCAAAGAAGCTTTGCAAACCCCAACATCAATCATTAACACTCGTTAGTTTCCTCACAGGTTACTTCCAAAACTGCATGCTGAGATCTGACAACCCCCCCCCCCCCCCCCCACCCACCCAAAGCCCACTTTCTTCCTTATCCACCTTTTCTCACTTTTCTGGATATTTCTGAAAATGAAGAGCAGCAAATTGGGTTTTATTTTCATGGGTAACAAAAGCTTTTGTCAAAACCTTCATTTACTTGTTTACTTCTCTGGCGCTTTTACTTATTTTATACTCTGTCTCTTAACCTTCCCGGATACTGTAGCCATTGTGTTTATGCATAGCATACGGTAATTAGTATGATAAATAGTTCTATTTTTTGGAAATTAAAATGTGAGTTCTTCCTATTTTTATATGCATACATTTATATATTTTTTACATTTTAATTCAGTTATTTAAATGCCTTCGGACTGATAATTAGGCGTGAAATGAACGAAGGAAGGCATTGATAAAATGTTGAAGTAATGTGTAACTAGAATTTTTTTTTTTTAAAAGGAGAAAAGTGTAAAAATTAGTCATTTGTGGAAATTTAAAGCTGTCTCATGAATATTGGCAGAATTTGGTGTGTTGTTCTAGCATAACCCTAGTTGATTAATCTCGGTCATTTATAAATTCTGTAAATTAATGTTCACATAATGTAGCGTTAAGATAAATTAAAATGATACCAGTTAAAGTTGGTAGATTTTCATGTTTTTAATCATTTCTAAAAAAAAAAAAAAAAAAAAATTCTAAAAAAAAAAAAAAAGAAAAATTTAAACTGTGCAGTTGTATAGTTCAGGCTTCTACCATTTAACCCTTGACCTTTCAGATTGTAACCAATGAAATGTCTCTTTAAACTTTAAAGGCAACATTGATAACGAACGACTGGCGATCGCTAGGCAGCGAATCCCATATCGACTCGGTCGAGTAGTTGACGAATGGCTACTCGACAAAGGTAAAAACCCATGATTAAAACTTAACCAGTAATTTGAACTTTAAAGTAATATACATTTGTTAGCTAAACTAAACTAATAAATTAAATGTGAAGTTAAACAGACACGGATAACCAAAGTTTAAAAGCAGGTAAATGTAGTTTTCAGTTAATATAATGTGATATATGAGGGTTTTTTTTATAGATATACAGATATATATGTTATAGGTATATGTTTAGTATATTTTTCTGTTAATTACACGTTAAAGGGACTGTAATGTAAATCTAATTAGTTTATAACCATATACATAAATCACTCATGTAAATATTGCTTTTTTTAAACGCTTAAATGAAAAAAATCTTAAATTAATGTTACATTTTGGTCTTTTAGTCTTTTTTTTTTGTACCTGCTATAAGGGTTACGATATTTGCACACTTATGCACGCATTTTATTTGTTGATGATATTAAACTGATCTTTATGCTAAATAGATTGAAATTAATTGGCATCAGAGTCCCTTTAACACATATGTTAAATGTAAGCAAGGCATAAAGTAAAAAAAAATAAAACAGCGAGAAATGACATTTAAGTGCATGCTTGGTTGGTTGTTCGTGTGTTTTCTTTTGTTGTTGTTTTCTTTTTTCTTTTTTTTTTTACTAAATGTTTGTGAAGAAAAACACAAACCTTCCACACTGGAATTGTGCCATTTTTGTTCTCTTATCAGACAACCCATCTGTTTGTTTGTTTGTCCATAATAAATGAGATCCGATTTACTGTCTTTGATTTTTGCTCCACATTACTGTTATAATATTCACGTTTGTGTCTTGTGTAAAGTGCAAAACTTTTACTAAAACGGCGCCTACAGATATAAATCACATCCCCAGTTGAAATATCTTCAATTTGCCTCCTTGTAACCTTTTTTGGTGCAGAGCTCAGTTTTGAAGAGCGTGAACATCTTGTCTCTGAATGCTAATTGGCTGACAAAGAGAAAACATCTGTTTCTGACGCCGCTACGACATTATCCAAAAAAAAAAAAAAAAATCTCTTTAACCACATATGGAGAGTTCATATGGAGAGAGCACTTTTCATGACGCATTCATTAATTCTGACAAACGATTCGAGGGTTAGCGTTCGGTAAGAGACTGTGGGAGTAAAAAAGACACACTGAGAAAAGACTTCAGCGCCTTTTTAGCAAAAAAAAACAAAAACACAACAACAAAAAAAACAGCTTTTTCCTTTTTTAAGTTTATGTTTATAGCTGTTTAGCTGTTTCGCCATTATGTGGTATCTTTATATATCTTCATTTCATTTCATTTGGCACCCTCATGGTCATAATGGCAGATAAATTACAAGCCGCTCCTGCTGGCGATGGGTAATTTATCCTGCTCATTACCCACCGGACAAATAATCCGTCTTTTTTTCCCAGGCGTGATTATTCCACAACATTCTTCCCTACCATTTTTTTTTTTTTTTTTTTTTTTAAGAGTGTATGTTGTACTGAGTATTGGTGCTTGAGCAGTGCCGTCCATTGGAGCTGGATTGTTTCTGTTTCTCCCGTCCCTCAGGTCGGCAGCTCACCATTTTTAACAGCCAGACTACAATCCAGATCGGAGGCTGGGAGCGAGACAGGAGTCGTTCCTTCCAAGGCCAGATGTCGGGCCTCTACTACAATGGGCTTAAAGTGTTCAACATGGCCGTCGAGGGCAACCCGAACGTCCGCGTCGAGGGCAGTGTGAGGCTGGTGGGTGAAGCGCCTTCATCTTCTTCGTCCTCCTCATCCTCATCCTCTTCCTCCTCCTCGATCACGCCCCAGTCCAACGCCTCCACCTCTATTATGGAGACCACTACAACCACCACCAGCAGCACCACCACCGCAGCCTCTGGCCGCAGGGTCAAGCAGACCACGCCCAGAGAGACGCAGCAGGTCAGGCGCTTTATTTTGGTTCACACGTTGGTGTTTGGTGGATGGGCTACTGCTTTATGGCGCCGTCCTGTAACTTTTTCATCATCATTTGATGATTTCTTTTTACGTTCAGGTAGCTTTAGTGTGACTTGCATCACCAATATCCAGCTGTTAAGGATGAGGACGAGGATGACAAATGTGTGCCTATACTGTATTTGCTTTCATTTCGAGCACGGTTGGTTTTGTTTTTTTTTGTTTTTTTTTCATTAATCATTGATATTTTGAGCAAATTATAAAAATGAAAGATAAGAATGTAAAGAAATCCACACATTTGCTAATAGCCATTTATAGGAACCTTTCTTTTTTCAAACTAATTATTTGGCTCGTGATGTTTTGATATTTTTAATATGCAAAATGAGCTGTTTTTAAGGTACGACATATGAAATCAAAGACAAAAACAGAGTATTTGAAGTGATTGCTTCTGCTTCCATTTTTGATATTTACTTTTTAGCTTTGTTTCACACACTTATTGAGTGGAAGAGACCTCATAGAAGGTCCTATGAGGGGAGACAAGTTAGTTTCCCAGAAGTAAACTCTCCAAACCTTGAAAGATTCCAAACTTACATAGTCAATCTCAAATCCTCCATGTATTTTTTCTTACAGAATATTTTCTCATTTTCAGAAATTTGTTTAAAAACCCTCCGGTTGAAAAGGAAATTAGGAACAGGTATGAATTCGGCAGAGATTTTAACATTCAGTGCTTGTATTTACTAAGCGTCTCAGAGTAGGAAATTGCTCCCAAGTGGGCAGAAATTCTCAGAATGACGCCATTTTGACATCCTACTTTCAGGAGTAGGAATAAGAGCTATTTACTAAAATTCTTAGAATAGGAAATCACTTCTATCTTCACCAAAATGTAGGAGAGCTCCGGAGGTGTCCTAACTGGTTAAGAGTAGCAAGGAAATGGCGCTCAGGCAGAGATGTTTTAGTAACATCGATTGACACGGAGCTCATAAAACGATACGTTTGGACAAAAACGGAATACCGTTTTTCTTTTTTTATTGCGTGTGGCGTTTAACACAAGCATTTCCCCATGTTTCACACTCCTCTGGGGTACAAACAAACTGACAGGTGCCACTGACGCTTACACAAATCGCCTCTGTTCCTTTTTGTCTCTTTAGAGGTTAGAGGAGGGCAGAATTTTGCTTTAATTATGTCTTTACATTTATTCCCTCCATCCGCAAGCAAAATGCTCTCATCCTCCCTCCAGATTCACTTTCTTTTCGAAATCATTTTGATCATTAGAGGGGCTTTAAACAGGTGTGATTGAAGCAGTCTGATTAGGATAATGTCATGCAGCCGAGTCATATATACTATATGTTTTGTTGATGTTGTGCAAGTTTGTCTGTGTGCATAAAGCTTTCACGCAACTGCCGCTGATCTCACCATTTCGCTTTTCCATCGTTTAAAACTACAAAAACCCATATAAAAAATAAAAAAAAAACGGCACTGCCTTCACTGTATGGGGTGTGGCAACCCACCGACGGTGAGGCTCGAACCTGGATCCTCAACCTAACTCTTATATAAAGCATCTTCATCACAAACCATGCATTTGATGCAGTTGATGTTCTTCCACTGTGCTAGAGATTGTTCATGGAGATTGACAAGAGCAATGTGCACATGATGGATGAAGAAAGGGGCAATCCAGCACTGAAGACAAACCACACTTTTGAAGACCATCAACTGAGACAAAGCGGATTTTCAGAGAGAACACAAAGGCATGCCTTGTATAATGGAGGCTATGTTGAGTATGGAGTTGTATAGAATTTGTATAGATGAGCAATTACAATTTGAACCACCTGTATCAGTAACCTGAAAAGGTACAGTATGCCCACTTTTGCATTACTTTGGGTACAGGCTTTGCATTCTGTTTTTTTTTTTTCCAACATTATTTTTCCCATTGCAGAGCAGACATGTTGATGTCACGAATTAGTCCGAGGTTGGTCCTGGGTCCATGTAAAAAGGAAATTTGTCAGTATGACTTGCTTTATCTCAATACGCAGGTTTTTCTTTTTTTTTTTTTTCTTGCAAAATCGCATTTTTTTTTTTTCTTTTTGGATAACGGTTTTATTTGCTGTCGTGCCAGTTTAGTGCTGAGAAAGTGAAGTGGTTTTTGGATGTGAAGACCACATTCAGGTCAGCTTGTTCTCTTGTCAGCGTCGGTCTTTAAGTAACACGGCCTCAAGGTCCTTTTCCGACCTCATGCTTCAGAGAGCACGTATAAGAACCCGGAGGCGACCGGGGGCAGCGGTTGTTTTGTGCTCGTGGCCCCCTCACTGCGACTGGAACAAAAAAGAAAGTCTTTTTTTTTTTTTTTTTTTTTTGGTGAAGAGCTGAAAACCAAATCGCAATGTGTACTGAATCGTGCTCGCACCAAATTGGTGTGCATTGTGTGTGTACTGGAGCAGTGAAGCTCTTGAGGAGAAATTGCAGAGTTCCACTTGATCAGAACCAAAGAGTCAGCAGCTCTGCTATTAAATCTGGAACACGGCATATACACAGCACGGTCTAACACAACATCTTCACTGGCTCGGGGAGGGGGGGGACTTATTAGGCAATAAGGCAATGTGTAGGGTTTTGCTTTTTCGCTCAAGAAACTAGTGGCATTGCATTAATTAGAAACTTTTTCCTTCCATCCCCTAGCAAAGAAAAGTTTTATCGCAAATAGTTGAAAACCTATTGTTTTTGTACAGAAATATATATAAAAAATATTTTTATCCACCATTTTTCTTACTTAATTTATCTGCAGAGCTGGTCATTTAGGTTGTGTTTTTTATATATACACTGATGAAAAAGCATCTTCTCTACCATTTGGTTACGAATGCTACATCACAAACAAACAGTCTGGGTTGTTTTTAACCCAGCTGCTGGGTAAATATTGGGCCAACTACATGCTGGGTTAATTTAACCCAACAACACGGGTTATTTATTTAATCCAGCAAGATGGGTCAAATATTCAATCTAGGACAAATGCTAGGTCATATTTAACTACAATGCTGGGTTAATTCTACCACATAAATTGGTCAAACGTTCTACAGAACTATTCCACTCTACCCATTCTATTAACTGGAATGTTGGCTTAATTCTACCTCATATTATTTTTCTGCTTTGCATGTCTATGGGTAAAACAGTTTAAACAGTTAAATTACTTTGATATACTGGTTTATTACTAGATATATTTACTGTATCTAATTAAAAGTCTTAAGTTACATATATGCAATAAACAACACCCTATTAATTGTACAAATCATAAAAAAAATATTTATTTTTCAAAAGCACAAGATCAGATAATACAAAACAAGTTCAACAGCGACATCATTATGATACTATTACTGAGAAGCACTAATGCATGAGAGCAGTGCTGGTCATTATCTCCCAACATCAGGATGTAGGGGTTCGGCCTCGGCACTTCAGCCTGCTGGAGATATTCCACGGTGTCAGTTCCAATCTTAGAAAGAAAGAAATGAAAGAAAGTAAAAGTTTATGGAACAATCGAGAGGGTTGGCTAGTATGCATATTTGTAAGAAGATTAGTGTTTTGTAACACCTCAGCTTTTTATTGTCTCAAGCACTGAGATGAATAAAGTTCTAATGTTAATGTGGTTGCTAACGCTAGCTACCTAGCTAAATGCTAGCGTCATGCTGGCACTACAGTTAACAGTTTAGCTTTCATTCATCACTTCACCACCTTCATACACCCTGCAAGCATTCTACAAAGAAAGCTAAAAAGCTCAGACATTTTTGCAGTTTCTTTCATACACAGGTTGGGGTTCTTTGTGTTGGCTATCTAGCAGACATTGTCAGATAAACTACCATGCTATAGCACAGACCAGGCTGAAAGTTAGAGTGTAAAGTTAAAACAGTAACAGTAATAAATGTTACATACAGTGAACAAATTCAGTCATAGGTGAGTGAAAGTGTGTATACAGACCTTATATTGAACGTTTACATTTCCTCTTAAATGCGTGAGGAGGAAGAAAAAATACACAAAGCTGACACAGCCACTGAATACACCGGTGAACTTCGGGGGAGGGGCGGTCATGTCTGTGATGTTAGCTGTCATTAGCTAACCCAACTCCAACCAAGCAAGCTGGGTTAAACAAAAAGTACCCAATTCCCTGTAAATAACCCAGAAATATTACCCAACAGAGGCAACCCAGCGTTTGGGTAGTAAAAACAACCCAGCATTTTTTTAGTGTGTAGAAAACAAGCAAATAAGCAAGGTGAAATAAAATACAATTTAGAAAACCTAGGGGGAAAATAAGGTAAAAAAAACAAAACAACAAAAGGAAGTAATAATAAATAATAAGTAAATAATAATAATGATGAGAAGGAAAAAAGAAAAGAAAAATCAGTGATTAAAAAAGGAAGTAAAAGAGAGAAAGAGTGAAAGAGAGAACAAGATGTAGCAAACCAAGAATAAAAGAGGAAGGAAGGAAAACAGACCGAGAGTATGAGTGAGCAAGAAGTTGAAACCCAAAAGGGAAAGAATTAAACAGAAAGATAGAGTGAGGAAAGGAAATAAATAAATATAGTTTTTTTTTTATTAAATAAAAATAAATTGCATAAAAGACAAGAACATCTAAAGAAAGAAAGAAAGGAAAAAAAAGTAAGGACCAGAAAAAGAGAGATCAAGAGTTTGAAGCTTTTGATCCATTAATGGTTGATCCATTCTGACATCATCAATACAAAGTCATTGTTTCTATGGTGATGACTCAGCAATAATGCAGCAACGCGCTTTATAGAAAAGCAAAAATGTTAATAGTTTGACATTTTCTATGTGAATTCTGTAAGGAGTCTCCAGTGTACATCCGACGCTCAGTACGAGTGTCAGCAAGTGAGAAATCGTATTGCATTGCACTGTAGGTCTAGAAGGTGTACAACTTGTTATGCATGCATAACTAAATTTCCCTGCGTTATGCATTAATATTGTTTAACTGCTTTTTTTTTATATAAACAGCTCCCATTGGTCAGCATTGTGTCACATGACCAGATAATCGATATTAAATAATCGTAAGCCAAGCCCATCAGATTTTGTGTGATATTTTGTCACCACCTCGTCGTGATGTCACTCCTGTGTTGAACGGTGTGTGTGTGTGTCGTGTCTGTCTCATCTGATTATGGAAAAACTCGAGCAAATGATAAGGTAGACCCGACTGTCTGGCCGACAAAGCTTTTTTTTTTTTTTTCCTTGAGGCTCTTTGTAAGTCTGAATAATGTAGCTGGCGCTTTTATCTCCGTCTCGCATTACATGTGACTATCAGCTTATTCTGGTAATGCGATTTCATCCCCGGCGTGGTCATAATTCATTAGGCCTGCGCCGGGATGGGATCTCCTCGATAGAAAAATCTTCCCTTTATGTGGTAAATTTCATGTCGTCGGGTCAGCAGACTTTGTCCCGGCCAATTTACGGCAGATCGTTTTCAGTGCGTTTTCATTTGAACGCTTTCCTGTTTCTCTCCTCGTGCTGCTGCGAGACCCGGTGTGATGTGGTGTGGTGTGATGTGATGTGATGAAAGCTCCCGGCTCTCGGCTCAGAGACGGTGCACGAGCCAGAATAGAATAGTCGAGAGGCAAAAAAAATAATAATCTTAATTGCTTATTGTTTCACAGCTGTGTTACAGCGAGGTGATTAAAAATTAACCGGTAAAAAAAAAAAAAAAAGAAAAAAATCCCCACTGACCTAAAAGAGAAACGCCGAGCGCTTATAACACCTAAATAAGCTCATAAATCAAAGCCAATTAAACAGCTGAAGCAGGTGATGGAGCCTGAATGCGGACGTTCAGCTTGTATATACACACACACACACACTCACACTACATAACGCTGTGGATAATAGAACTCATAGCCATAGCTAGAATCTTTATTGCCTGATTTCCATTTATTTCTGTCTTCAGGTCCATCATTAGCGTGTTCATGCACTGTATGTGATATTTCGACGCACTCTAACTGTCTGTACACGTTCAGCTTGTTTCCTTCAGAAGGAAAAAAAAAAAAAACAATTATAGAAATAAATACAGAACAAAAGGAAGATGGGAATACAGGAAAGATTGAAAAGAAATGAAAAAGGACAAAAAGTGAAAAGGAAGGAAGGAAGGAAGTCCAATGGAATAAAAAAGCATTAAAAACAAAGAAAGAAAAAAGAAAAAAATATAGAAAGAAAGAAAAGCAAACAAACAAATGTTGAAATGAAACACAGTTTTGAAAGGCTTAGATATTTACAAAGTGGAAAAAAGGAACTGAACAATAAACAGAGAAGTGAAATAAAATCAGAGTAGCAAAAAAAGAAAGGAAAAAGGAGGGATTTTGTGTGAAATAAAATTAAATACGGAAAATCTGAGAACTAAAAAAAAAGAAAGAAGAGAGAGAGAGAGAATCAAAGCTGTTGATTGGTCGATTTATTGTGACATCATCAAACTGTTGTTGGAGTTAAACTCCTGAAAGTTTTTTTTCAAGTTCCGAACTTAAATCATCAATTTGAAAAGTTTGTCAAATGACGTAAACTCCCGCGTTGGCACTGAGATGTTTAGAGTGCAGCGTTTGAAGCTTAATTAAGAAGCATGAGAAATTCTAAGACACGCTCGTCTCAAGTGTCAGCCTGACGCTGAATTAAAATATCCCAATTAAAAAAACCTATATTCAAATTGGCTAATTGAAGGGATCTGATTAGGAGGAGGTTTAGAAGGCAGGAGTAATTGGCACCGGGGGAAAGCCTCTTTGAAGCTCGGGTGCTGAGAGAATCCTCAAATCCTCGTCGGCCGCCGAGTCGACGCTAGCGTGAAGGAGAAGTAGCGGCGCTTTATCTTCGTGTTTAATCACATGTCTCCGGGATGACATACAGATGAAGAGGAGAGTCTCTCACACACACAGGAACAGCTTTACCTTTCGTTCAGGTTTAGCTAGGATTTCCGTTAGCTAACCCACATGACCGGTCATTATTCAGAAATAAAATATTATTACCGTATGTAGAAGTCATATAAAATACAGCATGTTAGGACAGTTTTCTTTTTTTTTTATTTTGGAATACTCGCCTAAATATGGATAGGAAATGATTTGTCTGCTTAATGCTTTTAAACAAAAAAAAAAGAAGCTTTTAAACAAAAAAAAAAGAACCTGATTTATTTTGAATGATCTCCAGGACATGGTTAGCTCTCCTTCATGTCTTCACCTGTCTTCTCTTGACAGCAAGAGGTTTTTTTTTTTCCTTGTTTTGGATGTGGATTTATGGCATTGGTTTTTCTGAAGGAGAAAACACACACACCAATACACAAACGCGCACACACACACACACACACACACACACACACACACACACACACACACACACACACACACACACACGCGCGTCTGGAGAGGATTCTCATTCTCATTAAATGACCTTTAGGTAAATCACTGTTTTCATCTCGGAGCTGTGATGATTTATGCATCGGCTCTCGTTGCTGATGAGCACATCTGGCTTTTTTGCTACTTTCTTTCCTCGTTGTCTTTGAGTCGCGGTATTACTGTACTTTTTAAGATTCCTAAAAAGAAAATGTGCGCTTAATACAGAGGGAATAAAAAGGCAAGAAACAAAAATGAGACATGATGCATAGAATCATAGAATCTGTTCTGTAAATCTGTCCTGACGGTGAATAATAAGAATTGCGGAACGAAAAATCTTCTACAAAACAAAGTTCACAGTCCAATACGGTGGAAAACAGCTCTGAGACAAAATGCCGTCCATTCAGGCACGTTTGTAGTGGTGTTGCAGGCGAGGCACAGGTGTAGAGGTAATGACTTTTAAAGATGTTTTTAATCATAAAGACACAAAACATAAACAAACAGACTTTATATAAAAACAAACTAACCAAAGAACTATAAACTAAACTGGCATGAAACTAACTAACTAACTAACAAACAAACAAACAAACCAGCATTTCACAAGTATAATCCAACAGATGCGAGACACAAAACAGAACCTAAACAGGCTATTTATAATCAACTAATGAGCCACCTCGGTTCAAGTGAGTGCTCCCATCACCTGACCGAGGTGCATTCTGGGAAATGCGAAAAGTTTTAAACTAACAAAAAACATAACGAGTCTATCGGCGCAGGCGCCCTCTAGTGGTTATCCCTGACAACACCATGTAGCATGATCATCCCGGGCTCCCTTTAAACTCAGCTGACCCCGCCGGGTGTCCGTGGGATTCTCCTCGCGATTTAAAGGTGCAGTCTCGCATGAGTATAATGCGAAACCAAAACACCAAACTTGTCTTTTTTTTTTTTCTTTACATTGTATATTTGTTTTAAAGGAGTATCCGACTCACTTTGTCTGACTTTTGAACAAATATGACTTACAAACGTTCTCTCAGAGCGGATTTGTTCATAAGCTGTATTATTATTATTTATTTATTTATTTACTTTTTTTTTGTAAAACCTACTTTTTCCCATTTATCCCCAGACAGATTTGCAAAAAAAAAAAAAAAGAAAATTCCTGGAAGCTGCATTCTGTACAGTGTACCACGTGTCACGTTCATTCTACACACTGTTTTACTTCACCTGAGAAATCCGATTCATTCCACCCCTGACTGGTGAGACTAGAGATTTGATAACTTCTTTCTCCAGCTCACAAAATATTAGCATACCTTGCAGAAAATCATCCGTAAAAGCACAATACATGATTCGTAGTGTGGAAACATACTGATTTTTTTTTTTTTTTACTGAGACATACTGGTTGTCGGCAGCACAGTAATGTAGTGGTTAGCACTGGCACCTCCAGGGTCTGGGTTCGATTCCCAGCCAGGCTCGATTCCCGTCTCTGTGTGCATGAAGTTTGCATGTTCTCCCCGTGCTTGGTGGGTTTCCTCCCACAGTGGAAAGAGCTGCAGATTAGGCTAATTGGTGTTCCAAAATTGCCCATATGTATGTAATGTGATATATTGGCACCCTGACCAGGGTGAAGTCTTCTGGGATAGGCTCCAGGCCCCCGTGACCCTGAATACATGATAAAGTGCTATGGACGATGAGGGAGTGATTGCCTGAGTGCTTACACGCTGGAATCTTAGGTTGTGCTTGACGCTGAAAGTAAAGTACTTTGGTTTTTGTGATCTTCTCTGTTAGACTTTTCCTGCCAAAATGAACCATGAAATTCCTGAGCAGCTTACCTTAACATGTCTTTTACACCCATTACACCCACCATGGGCGATAGAAAAATGCAGTGAACAAAACTGCCATTATTTTCACTGCAGGAGGACATTATACTGTACTCGAAGTGAAGTACATTTTGTGTTTTTTAGACTTTGTCACAATTCAGCCACGGTGCTGCAGGAAACTCACTTGGACTGATGAAGAGAGAGACAGAGAGGCTAAATGTAAAGTCCACTAAGAACACTAATAGGTTCACTTAGTGACCTTGGTGTGGATGTTCTAGAGACCAAATTACCTTGATGCGAATGTTCTAGCACCCAAGTTATCTTCGTGTGAATGTCCTAGAGCCCAAGTTACCTTGACGGGAATGTTCTAGAGCCCATGTTACAACGATGTCCATGTCTTCGGTGCACACTTTCTATCACGTGGGTTTGTGATGGTGTTATATTTAGCTGACCGTGTTCTGAGGACCTCATTAATTTTCAGGATCTTAAAGCTAAGAGAGGCGTAGCGGGGCTTATCTCTCACCCCAAAACAAGAGCTTTGGCTTAATACACTCCCTCTCTGACATCCACCCATCATCACTAACAAGTTAGAACCCGGAGGACATTCTGTAGTAATTATCTCCCAGCTCTCTGAGGGGAAGAGCTGAGAACGGAGCAGGAACGTCTCAGACTATGCACGAAATGTGCGACGAGAGAATCTCTGCACACGGACTCTGAGATCTCCGCTTACCGTTCTGAACAAACGAGCCATCTCAGGGTCAGGACGTGATCAGAAGTGTTATCAGGTGTGCGTTTATTTTAGATTTTAGGCTTTTTTAAAGATCAGGGTTCTCCAGAGATCCCGAGTCAGAAATCACAGAAACGTTGGTCTCATGTTTGTGAAAACAGCAGTAGCATCCCAGAGACAATTATCATGGCATGCTGAAGCTGTAGTAATGTATATAGCAACAAGCAAGCAAGAAAGAAAGAAGGAATACAAATAAAATGGAGAAAGAAAGAAAGAAAGAAAGAAAGAAAGGCAGGGGTGCTTTTTTCAATATTAAAAAGGAAGGAAGGAAGGAAGGAAGGAAGATAGACAATGATAGGAAAGAAAGAAAAAACAACCAATTAACCAATCAATCAATGGATAAAAATGGGAAAACAAGAATTAGAAAGTAAGTAATAAGATGGTCCTTCCTTCTTAGAGATAAGGAAGGGAGAGAGGGAGGGAGGAAGGAAGGAAGGAAGGAAGTGCACATGTCTTTTTTTTCAAAAGCAAAAAGATAGTAAGAAGGTAGAACGAAAGAAAGAAAGAAAGACAAAAAATCTAATTAACAAAATGGAAAGAGAAAACAAGAACTAGAAAGCTACTAAAAAGAAAGAAAGAAAGAAAGAAAGGCAGGGGTGCTTTTTCAATATTAAAAAGGAAGGAAGGAAGGAAGGAAGACAATGATAGGAAAGAAAGAAAACAAAAAACAATTAACCAATCAATCAATGGATAAAAATGGGAAAACAAGAATTAGAAAGTTACTATGATGGTCCTTCCTTCTTAAAGAAAGGAACATAGGAAGGAAGGAAGAGAGGGAGGAAGGATTTGAACGTTTATTAACAAAAAGGATGTAAGGAAGGTAGACAAAAAGGAAGGAAGAAAGAAAGAAAGAAAGAGAAAATAATCAAATGAACAAAATGGAGCGAGAGAGAGAGAGAACAAGAATTAAAAAGCTACTAAGAAGGAAGGAAGGAAGGGTTGATAATAAGAAACGGGTAAGGAAGGAGTGTAAGAATTAAGGGAATTGCGAAAGGAAGAAAAACGGAATGTTTAAGAAATACAATGTGACTACAGGATTGTTTCATTCCTAGGAAGGAAGGCAGGCCAGAGCAGAGAAAACAAGTTTTGAAAAATGCTATGTGACTATATATCTTGCCTAAATCAAAAGACAGGAAGAAAAGAAGAAAGCAATCTTGAATGGGAACCTTGCTTTGTTTTCAGACCCGACTGTTGGTTAAACAGTCATGTTTAGTCCTATGTAAGGGGTTGGAGATAAACTCAGGATGACTAACGCAGATTGCAGAAGCCAGCCAGAGTCACAGAGGCACGAGACAAAGCCGGAGGGGGCGTCCGAGTCATGCAGGAACTGAGCTGGATATTTTTAATTAAATAAAAGAAGAAGGCCGGGGTTGATATTTTCTCCCTCAGGCTGGGTGCAGAGCTGTGAGTGTCTCCTCCGTCACCTGACAGTGATGTATCCAGCGCTACTGTCCACTGTTTTATCCCAGATATTAATCACACAGGCTCTCCGAGAGACCCAGAGAGGGAGGATACAATATTAGCGCTATTATGTAAGTCACATGGGACTCTCTGATTAAGTAGCTCCTCGTACGAGACATTTGCTTTCCTCGCTCACGGGGGTGTGAGCGATTCGCTGAACGGCTCTCTGGAGTTGCCCGGCTCGCCGTGCTACAGTACATTATTATTATTATTTTTTTTTTTTCTTCTCGTGGAATCATTCGGGATGGTGTAGATAATTGGCGGAGACATCTGCACTCTCCCACTCGCTGATATTGTAACCGCATGTCATATCGGTTTTTGCCTTCTGCATTGCGGCTGATTAGATGTATCACACTTAATTACTAGCACAAACACTACGAGCTAGCGCCAGGGTTGACAATGACTAACACAAACACTGCCAATTCGAGGGACTCTTCTGTTATTACGCCTGCAAACATGCTGGAGTTTTTTTTTTTTCTTTTCTTTTCAAATCGTACAATAACTGCAGACCTCAGTTTATCCTGGAAAGTCTAATCTGGCCAGTGCTAGCTGTGTTCAGCAGTAATTTGTTGACTCGCGGCACAATGCAAAATATTAGCAAAGCAAAAATGTGTTTTTTGGAAAGAGGTAATATAATGGAATAGTTTATATACAGTATTTTTTTTCCCAAAATAATAATATTTACAGTACTGTTTCGAGATTAAGCTTGTAGCGTGGGAGCAGGAACTAGGAAACATGAATACTGAGTGCATAGAGGTTTTAATATGGGGTGTTCAAGTCAAAGTGAGACTTTTGATTGTGCAGAATAACAAAACACTTATCAGAGTAAAAAACTCCCTTTATTTTTCTATATAATCCCCTCCTACTGTACATTATTGCACTTATCCCAGCGGTTCACTAGTGCTTGGATAGCAAAAAAGTTTCCTCAGATCAAACGCCAGCCTCCCAGAAACTCCTTTAATGATCCAAACATATGGAAATGGCTTGAAACGAGGTCAGGACTCTACGGGATGTAGCAATGACTTCGAGCTGAGCTCTTGTAATATGCAAGTGGTGTTGGTGAATGATTGTATGTACAGTTCCCACGGTCAAATGCGTCTCTTCTGCCAAGTTGGCAAATCCGGTTTTCAAGAATCAGGCATTCCACAGGAACGATTGCAGTGAGCTCTGAGCCACCTTTCATATCATTCACGGCATACAACCTTCTTTAAAACGTTTGCACCATTCACACGCTTTACTGCGGCTAATAGTCTAATTAACGTACCCATGCTTGAAGTCTGTTGTAATGTAAAGTCAACCACTTTTATGCCTTCATTCACCAGAAAGTCCCGATTTGACTTGAATGCCCCTCATAGAAGTATGTAAGTAATATGTTCGTGTAATACACGAATGAGAACACTAAGAAAACACATGTTCTGACTTTGAAAACGTCATCACCGAAAACATAAACCATACAATAAAAGATACAGGAGAGACTGAATCTTAATTAATGGGAAAGAAAGAAGGAAACTGTACCAAAAGCACAGGGAAATCTGAAATCCATCACGTTTGGGGTAATTCAGACATACAGTGGAACCTTGGATTATGAATGTAATTTGTTCCGGAAGCAGGCTCATATATCAAAACACTCGTAAACCAAATCATGTTTCCCATAAGAAATAATGGAAACTCAAATTATTCATTCCAAAGCCCAAAAAAATAAATACATAAAAATAATTTATATAAAATATAAAGTAAAAATAAAACAAATTAACCTGCACTTTACCTTTGAAAAGAATCGCGACAGAGCAGTGTTTCTGTATAGAGCAGAGAGAGTGTGTGTGTGTGTGTGTGTGTGTGTGTGTGTGTGTGTGTGTGTGTGTGTGTGTGTGTGTGTGAGTGAGTGAGTGAGTGAGTGAGTGAGTGAGTGAAAGTGCATGGTGTCAAACGACATGCACGCACCCAACCTGCAGGCTGATACAGAGAGAAAAAATGGATCTTTAACCTCTCAAGACTTTCTTTTGCTTTCCACGTGCACACACACGTGTGTTATAATAAACAGTACCCGCGAGCTGTACACACACACATAGAGACACAAAATAAAAGATGTCTCACGCACACGCATGTGATCACAGTATTATAGTAAAGAGTACACGTGTGCACGGATGTTGATCATATCAGTGAGACACGTGCACTAAGACCAAGCAGGGGAGACGATTACCAACAATTCCGCAGCACAAGAGAGAGAAAAAATGTTGGCTCAGTTGTGATCACGTGACGCTCGGCGTCAAAACAAGAAGGGCATGCGTGAAACATGATATGCTGTACTCGTAAACCAAGACTTGTTCGTTGTCCAAGTCAAAAATAATTAAAAATCTTTACTCGTCTTGCGGAACACGTGCAAACCGCTTTACTCACAATCCGAGGTTCCACATAAGCATATGGCTTCAAAGGCGTGAACTGTTCCCGTGATTTGGACTTCCTTTAGAAAGTCAGGATGAGAGATCTCTACTAGAGTTTGAGATGCAGCACAACTTCACTGACTCATTAGTGCCAAGCAGCTAAAGAACCAAACAGATGTTTTAACAGGGCTTGGATTTCTCAACAGTCATACATGTTTTCACGAAGAAGTAGAAAGACATCTATGCAAGAATGACCAATGTTTGATGCTCCCCAGCTAACAATTTTGGGCTTGATGAATGTTTTTAGTTTGTTGCTTGTTGTTTTCCAGACATTTTTGGAGCGTTACTGGATAATGTTCTAGAAACATTTTAACAAGGTTTGTTAAATGGTTTCAGAACTATATGTGTAGGTTCTCCGAATGTTGTTGGGTAATGTTAAAGGAACATTTCAACAAGGTTTGTTCAACATTTTAAGAAGTAAATTTGTAGGATCTGGAAATGTTATTGGATAACATTCTGGGAATGTTACAACAGGGTTTGTGTAAGTTTTTAAGAACTCATTTTTATAGGTTCTGGAAATGCTTTTAGATTGTTAAAAAAAAATCGCTTTTTAGAAAGACCAAACTGTCCAGTTTTTTCTAGATGTTTTGAGAATGTGGTTGGATAATGTTCTAGGAGCATTTTAGCAAGGCTTGTTAAATGTTCTAAGAACTAGGTTATGGAAATGTTGGAAAAACATTCTGATAGTATTTCAATGCGGTTTGTATATCTCTGGGTTCTTCAATGTTGTTGGAGGTTCTGTAAAAGTTTCAAAAAGGTTTAAGCACTATATTTGTAGGGTATGGAAATGTTATTGAATAATGTTCTGGGAATGTTTGAGCAGAGTTGGTTTTGTGTGTATAACATTCTGGAAACATTTCAACAAGGTTAGCTGAGCATTTTTAAGAGCTGTATTTGTAGGTTCTTAGAACAGTACTTTTTTTTTGGGGGGGGGGGGGGCTTTATTTATATCATGCCACATTTTCCTATTGTTCTGAAAAAAATATTGTGTGCTTTTTTTAATATAATTATATTGCTGACTACTAACTAAGCTATTACTGTAAAGCAGTTTGTCCCATGTAGTACAATGGTGTGTTTAGCCAAGTTTCAGAGGAATTTAAAAATGGTTTTCACTTTTCATAGGAATGACCTTGATTATCTCAGACACATTTTGTGCCATTCTGAAGTCACTTTTTACATCAGAGCAGTTTCGATGAAAATATACAGTACGACAGACAGCAAATGTTTGCACCCCCTCCATAGTTTTTGAATGATGAGATGAAATGATGAAGTGGTAATTGTACCTCATTTACAGTTCTTCCTCTATTTTATTTTATTTTTTTAAAGGTACAAAGAAAAAAGAAGTGTTAAAAGAAGAGTAATGCATATACACCCATGCAAATAGATTAACAGCAGTACTTCTGCATACAAATTTAATCCATTGCGGAGGTGAGTTCTTAAGATGAAATTTCATATTGTGAAACACATTTCTCAATAGGAAATAATGTAAATGCAGATACAGTGGAACCTTGGATTATGAGCATAATTCGTTCCGGAAGTGGGCTCTTATTCCAAAACACTAAATCAAATCAAATCAAACCTTCCCATAAGAAATAATGAAAACTCAAATAATTCGTTCCACAGCCCAAAAAAATAAATACAATAAAATAATTAATACAATATATAAAGTAAAAATAAAACAAATTAACCTGCACTTTAACTTAAAAAAAAAAAAGTTAAAATAAATCCCAACAGATAATTGTTTCCGTCTGTGTGTGCAGGCGCCGTGTATTTGTGTGTGTGGGTGTGTGTGTGTGTGTGGAATTAACCCCTTCCCTCGCCTTGTCACAGTAAAATTCCTCCTCCCTCCCCCCACCTCGCTTTTTAAGTTTCACAACAAACACACACAACGGAAACACTGTTTTAACAAGAAAAAAAGAAATCTCTCTAATGACACTTGCATGAGCGCAGACTAACGGAATCACTGCTGTAAAGTAAAAAAAAAACAAAAAAAACAAATGCACCAGCATCTTACCTTTGAAAAGAATCGTGACAGAGCAGAGTTTCTGTGTAGAACAGAGTGTGTGTGTCTGTGTGAAGCCGGGGAGTGGGGGTGTAAAGGCGAGAGTGTGTGTGTGTGTCGGTGTCAAAAAACTCGGCACTCGTAAACCAAGACATGCTCGTTTTTCAAGTCAAAATTTATTTAAAATCTTTGCTCGTCTTGCGGAACACTTGTAAACCGAGTTACTCACAATCCGAGGTTTCACTGTACTCAGTTATAGCCACCAAAAAAATATTACCAATATTACCAATTTCCAACACTATAATCATAATTTTGCATGAAAACATTTAGAAAAGACATGCAAATTAAGTAAAATATGAAATAAATGGACATTAAACCTCACTTTATGATTCCTCTTGGCACCAGCTGCTTTAAAAACCAAACTGAAAACTCCCTCCTTTTTCTTCTTGCTTGATAACATTCTTGGGATCCATGGTGCTATGTCTTTACTAGATCTTGCACAAAATGCAAAATAAGCCACAAAACATACGTCAACTCGCTTGGCTCTTCACCAACGCAAACAAGTTTTGAGCGGCTCCTGGATGTACTCGCATCTTAGCCGGCGTTCGGTTCGGCTTTATTCATTTACCTATACTGTATGTCGAAAAAGCTTCGCATGCCGATACAAATTACTTGCAAAATTTAAGTTCTTAAGGTGAAAATTCTTAAGGTAGAGCATTCGTATTCAGTTTTGATTTTCAGACCTGATCTAAAAAGGTGGTAAAAGGAAACGTTTTGTAAACATTTAACCCCTTTTTACAGAATGTGATAATTAATTAACATGTACAATTCCTACAGTCAACTCGTTTGTGAAAGACTTCCATTGCTTGTTATTTATTTCCTGTTAGTAAAATTAGCCTCATACTTTTCGCTTAAGTCGAATACATTTTGACATTTACACTGAATTCTGATATCTAGAGTATATATATATATATATATATATATTTTTTTTTTTTTCCGCCAGAATTTTGCTAAACAAAGATGCAGAAAAAATCATGCCGCAGAGGACATTATTGATTTAGTGGAATGCTACAAGACGCTTTTGGAAAGTTACTCGTTGTTCATATTTGCTGGCAATTCTGTCTCTCAGGCCATGAATAATGTTTGTGAAAATACTGTAATTTTTCTGCATACTGTTCACAAGCCTGTGGTTTCTCTGACTCACTGATTGAGCTGATTGATCCGTCCACGCAGTTGAAGCTCTTATTATGAAACTCAGATTTTCTGAAACCCGTTTCGGAATTACTCCGGCACAGCGGGCCGTCGTGTTTCTCTCCGTCTCCGCCAGAATGCTCATCGTGTTTTGTTATGGCTCACCTGCGGAGACGGAATCTGAATGTTATTTTCATGCGCCACACAGAGAGACACTTCCATCGCCGCCTGGTTTTGGTCCCCGCGCACAATCCGAGGATAATTAATTAGCTCTAATTGCAACTTTTGTGAGTCATTACTTTGAGGATGACCTCCCTCGATTAGAAAGATGATGAGACCAACCTTCTATTTACATCGAGTCTCAGGGCGGGACTTGAACATGTCCTTGCTGTGGCCTCGGTAATTACTCTATCTTTTTGTATCAGGATCAGTTTGACAATTAGCCAGAGTGCAAAATCTTAATACTAACTTTTTATTTTTATAAAATGTACACCTAAATATTTATTAATGTATAGGCAGTTTTTTCCCCCCCTGACACCTCCCTCTGCTCATTAATATTCATAAAGCAGATATCCCTTGAACATTAATATTCATTATATACTCTATATCAGTGCTGTTTTTAATAATACCGAAGCTTAGACTGTAGAGAACGTATGTTAGAGAAAGAGAAGCTTTATGTCTGTATTGTTTGTACTTCTAGCGTTTATTGGATTTCTTCTTCGCTTGTGTAAAGCTCCTTTCATTACTCTAAAAACCAATAAACGCTTTTATGCGCGGCGACCGTAATTAGGCCTGACCCATATACTGATCTTTACATCTCTTCTCACGAGCCCTCGGCTCTCGTTTCATTCAGGCGTCCGTTTCATTAATCAGCTAGCGACTGAGTTAATTGTTGGACAAAACTGCATTGTTCATTGTTTATGAAAGAAAATCAAAACAGTTTATTTTCTCCCCCCCCCCCCATCATGTGCAGCTCATTTGGAATTTAA
This sequence comes from Clarias fuscus, assembly GCA_030347435.1. Lineage (NCBI taxonomy): Eukaryota > Metazoa > Chordata > Actinopteri > Siluriformes > Clariidae > Clarias > Clarias fuscus. Next base: position 23,673,625 of record CM059225.1, on the reverse strand, counting down.
AGTTATTAAAACAGCAGCTGGGAATAATTCAACACTGTATGATTGCAGAAACATCACAAATTGGCAAAATACAGTATGAAGCAAAACGGATGTGAAATCAGGCAGTTACGTTGTGTGAACAAACGCCTCTAGCTTTTATAGTTTTTCTGGCAACATTAGCGTGATTTTCTCAATCATTTAATCAAACACGCAAATGAATAAATAAATACATGTTGTGTATGAATAGTTTTTGTAAATGTATATTTTTCTTAAATGTCCCAGTACTTTGTATGCTCCATCCACTCTTTAAAAATAAAGCTAATGGCGTTTTAATTTGTCATTTAATTGATAGGAATTCCCTTGTTTATATATTTGTTTTTGTTTCATCAATCAAAAAATAATTTTATTTGTTTATACAACAGGTAGTCATTGACTTATGGTGGTTCAACTTAATGTTTTTCGATTTTAGAATGGAGACAGCAAAACACATTTAGTAAACATAATTTTTTTTTTTTTTCATTTTAGTTTTGGATTTTTTTTTTCTCCAGGCTAGCTTCACTTCAGTACAATACTCCATAAACTCTAGACTACTGTAAGTGTTTTGAGCACATTTAAGGTAGCCAAGGCTAAACCATGACATACTGTACAATACAGAGATTTTTACGAACGCTATTAAATGCATTTTTGACTTACAGTTTTTCATGATTTCATTTTATTTATTTATTTTTTTCCATGGCATAACCCCATCATAAATCAAGAAACATCTGTGTATCGTATATTTCTGTCGATTCTCACTTTTGGAATCCAGTTGGTCATTTTCAGTGGGACTTGATACAGTATATAAATCCTTATTTAAGTAGGATTATGTTTTAGCCCTGTATAGGTCACTTATTGCAATGCTTCAAAATGAATTTTTGTTTTTTTGTTTACTTTTGTGCTTATTTAAAAAAAAAAAATTTAATTTCCTCACCAATCTAGGGTAATAAAATGTCTATGTTAAAATAAAATGTTAAACATAAAATAATTAACATAAAATTTGCAAAAATACAAAAATACACATTTTCTACAAATGTACAAATGGTGTTTTTTTCTTTTTTCTTGTAGGTTACCAAATGTAGCTCTTCGTCTGATTTAAGGGTTAAAATCATCACCTAGGCCAGCTAGCTAATCAATCCTGGGAGATGAACACTCTGGCTTCTTCATTTCAATGTATAAATGTTTAAACATTGAATTTTTTATAACCAGTACCTATTTGTCAGCAAACAATAATCAGAGAACATGTTTGTAGAATTTTTCATAAATGTAACACATGCATCATTACTACACCCTACCCTCTTTATGACCTCTGGAACGTCTTAACGAACCCCCTGATGCTGCTCTCCGTTAGCCGAGTTACACCCACTTGATGGCATTGGACTTGGCCTCCAGGCTCATCAGTGTGGCTTTACTGCAAATAACTGCACCGGAAGCCTTTTTCTCAGCTCATGAACGCGGGTTCTCTATTACAGACGGATTAGCCTGGTAGATCCCTAACGCAAACACAAACACCTGGCCGTGTCGAGCCCTTTTCTTCTCGTCCCGCCAGCCGTACCTGAGCGCAAGCCTTCAGCAGATGGTTTCGCTATGGCTGAGTTGACTCGTAGTGACCACATCCTGTGTTCCTTCCAGTCTGTCACCTGTCTTCACTTAAAGTAAAAATAAATAAAAACCCACACATCCACCGAGTTTTAGCCACCCGCCGTTTTTTTTTTTTTTTTTTTTTTTTTACAAAGACAGATTGAGACTTGACAGCGTGCCATCACCTCGGGGAGTGTCCTTGTAAGTCAAGCTGGCGAATTCATCCTGTAGAATTTAGACAAACTCCGGGGCCATACGAGACGCCCAAGCGGCAGACAGTTTAACTCGTCAGAAAAATAGGCTCGTCTACTCCGAGCAGATGTTTTAGCCCCCTGGGATGATATCTTTGACCACTTCTGTCCTGGTCTGATTTCTCTACTGGGCCTGTGCGCCTAACAGTGTGTGAGACGAGCATGTGAGGTGAGGTGTCGTATTATATGCGACTGAAATAGGGAGGGAAAAAAATGAAAAAAGGGATCAGTGTGGAATGGTAGAGCTACTGTAGCATCGTATGGATCTCTCTATTGCTCTCTCTCTCTATTTCTTTCTTTTGGTCTCGCTCTCTTGTTCTTGCTCTGTCTATCTCCATACTGTATATATCTATTCCAGTTTATAATGCTTTTGGGAGATATAAATCCTTGCAAAATTTGTAATATTCACATGACATAATGTATACAAAAATATCTTAATAAATAAAAGGAGAATCTTACAATGATCCAACCTAATAATGAATATGTTTCCTTATTTGATAAGGAAAAAAAAAAAAAGATGAGGTGTCATGATGGTGTAGTGGTTAACACTGTGGCCTCACACCTACAGGGTCGAGGGTTTGATTCCTGCCTTTGGATCTTTGCGTGTAGCATTTTCTTGTTTCCTCTCACAGTACTAAGAAATGCAAGTTAGTGCTTCCAAATTGCTCATAGTGTGCGAGTGAATTTGTGAGCCCTGCAATGGATTGATACCAGTCCAGGAGGTACCCTGACTTATATGCGTCCTGAGCCCCCTGAATAGGCTCTGGGCCTCTCGTGACCCTTAAATCTCAACCATTTAAGCCATTTTCTTGTTTGTTGTTGTTGTTGTCGTTTTTTTTTAATGAACATGTATGAGGTATGAGGATTATGTTGTATACTGTAGAGCGACGTCTCCTTTTTTTCAGCACAAAATAGGCATTATGATGAACTGAATTTTAGTTCATTTTAACCAACACTACAAACATGACTCAGCAAAAAAATGTAACACAAAGGCAAAGAAATAGCACAGATACACACGCTAACTTTTTTTTTTGTTGGTGTTGTCGGGTTGTTTCTATGATGAAAAAATAAGAATAATGAGCTCATTTTGAAAGTCCAAAATTTTTGCAACATCATTCCCATATTTTGGTAGTAGCAGAATTTACATGTTATAAAAGTAATGATAACTTTTATCCAAAAAGCCAAATACAGTCCAACCTTGGATTACGAGCATAATTCATTCCAGAGTTGGGTTCATATTCCAAAATACTCGTAAACCAAATCAAATCTTCTCATAAGAAATAATGATAACTCAAATTATTTGTTCCACTGCCCAAAAAAATGAATACATAAAAATAATGAATTTTGCTCTGCACTTTACCTTTAATAAAAGTAAAAAAAAAAAAAAAAAAAGCCAGACAGTGTTTCCGTTTGTCCACGCAGGCTTTTGTGTGTGTGCGTGTCTGTGGAATTTGTGTGTGTGCGTGTCTGTGGAATTAGCCCCATACCCTCGCCTCGTCTTACACAGTAAAACTCCTCCGCCCTTCCCCACTTCGGTTTTTAAGTTTCACAACAAACACACACACACACACACACACACACACAATAGAAACACTGTTTCAATTGGAAAAAAAAATAAAATTCTATAATGACACTCGTGTGAGCGCATACTAATGGAATCACTGCTGTAGAGTAAAAAAAATAACAAATGAACCAGCACCTTACCTTTGAAAAGAATCGCGACAGAGCTTTATTACCCACATTTCTGCAGCGCAAGAGAGAGAAAAATCATTGGCTCAGTTGTGATCACGTGACTCTCAAGACAAAACAAGAGCGCATGCGTGATACACGATACTCGGCACTCTTGCTCGATTTTTCAAGTCAAGATTTATTAAAAATCGTTGCTCGTCTTGCGGAACACTCGTAAAGCGTGTTACTCGTAATCCGAGGTTCCACTGTACACAGTTTGAGGTCTGAAGTCTCTGCACTAACACACCCCAGCAAGGCTTCTACGTATATAAGCATCAGCAACCTGTGCAGTGTTGTTAGTCCAGATCTGTGCCGCTTGAGTTTCAAGACTTTCAACCCCCACCTCCCAAATAAAAAAAATCAAACAAACAGTGTTTCACACATGGTACTTATGTAATACCTAGAAAACTTCCAAGCCCTTTTGCAATTCGCTCTGTATAAGAGCATCCGCCAAATACAATGTGTGTAAATGTGGTGGTTTTATCGCAGTTTAGCACAGTATAGTCATCACCATGTCATGAATATTTATTCCTTATTAAATCTCAGTGTGAGTTTCAGTCTAAGGCATTAACATATACTTTTTGAGAATATTTATTGTAATTTCTTAATAAGATTTGTAAGTTATTGCTGAGGATTATTTTGCCTGTCGAACTGCCATTGCCATTCAGTAATTCCATAAGAAACATGAACAGAAGTTTTTATCGTTTTATTTTTCTAGTAATGTCGCTGCTAGCATTGGAAGTGAAAGTTAATAAGTTCTCTGATGTTGCAAACTCTCCAGCAGTATCACTGTAGAACACCTGATAATGTGATTATGCAGAAAAACACAAATTTGTGTGTTTAATACTTAAGACTATTGTAGTACAGAAGGTGATTCGTGTTTCTGGGTGTGTGTGTGTGTGTGTGTGTGTGCGCGCGTGTGTGTGTGGGCTGGGGGAGTGTCAGTGGCAGTAAAGGAGATGTTTGAAACGTTTTTTTTGCTGAGCTGTGTGCTGTTAAGCGTTTCGGTCCTGCCTTAGGTAATGTTCATGGTACACAACGCTCAAACCCCAAAATTGAGTGTAACACTCAGGTTACAGCAGTTTGTTTGTGTGATGATGTAAGTGTGACAGTTTTTTTTAACCTGGAAAAAAAAAAAAAAAAAAAGATCTTAAAAAAGGTTTATGTTTACTGTTTCATTATTCGCTGAATACAAAAAAAGAAATAAATAAAATTTTTAAAAAAGTGCTGTTCTACATCTTTTTGAGGAGGTCTGGAATTTACACCTCATTTCCCCCTCTTGCAAAACAAACATGTTTATTTCTTCCCCTTGATAGAATTTCTGCCACCAGCGAGAGCTAGGATTTACACCCTGCTTTAAATAATAGATAAGGTTTCTTCCCGGCTATCAGGAGAGAGAGAGAGAGAGAGAGAGAGAGAGCGCTATCAAAGCTCTCTCTCAAAAAAAAAAAAAAATCTTCCGTCTGTTATGAGACACCGATTTGTCCCGGGTGTCAATCAAAGCGATTTTTCAGTAGTCTTACTCGATAATTACTTGCAATGTAATCTGAATCAGGTACAGTATACACGTCGCGAGTGATCGCTGTAATCCGTTGTCTATCTCTGGTCATGCGTGTCACGTCACATTTGAGCTGTCAGTACAGCCGTGTTTGGGGTTGTTTTTGTTGTTGTTGTTGTTGTTTCTACGAGTCTGCCGAGAGCACAGGGGACTTCTCATCAGGAGAATAAAGCTCTTAAGTGAAGAAGAAGAACTGCTTCGGTGGGGAGGGGGAACAAAGGAAACATGAAAAAATCAATACACAGAGATCTCAGTAAGGCACAGATGACCTTGGATTTCACCTGCAGTCTGAGTTTTTGTTTGTTTGTTTATTTATTCATCTATCTATCTATCTATCTATCTAATGCTCATCTCTTATCGAAAGTCAAAGAGGCAAGGATTTGTGTTTTTTTTTTGTTTTTTTTTAAACGTAGCAGGTAATAAGAATAAAAGTAGAACAAAAGTCACTTGGGGAACACGCTGTTACATACAGTATATGAGAAATAATCAATCACTCGATGGTGTGATGAAGCAGTTACTCCTAAAGTACCGTGCGGAACAGCATGTCCATCTCCGCTCCCTTTAATCTTCAGTCCCTTTAATACAGTTTCCCTTTCTTCAGCATGTTGTTTTAGAGACACCATACTTCACTTTTATAATGATGTCATTTTTTTTTTTTTCAAGCGTAGTCGGCAGAACTAAGAGGAAGGTTTTCTAGCAATGTTCTGGAACCTTAACGCTCCCAGAATCACAATTTTAATTGTTTATTATTATTATTATTATGAAGGAACAAACATTTGGACAAAACATGGTGTTGGTGCTAAAAAGTGTCTCTACTGTAACTGTTTTTTTGTCCGGAACGTTTTTTTGAATTCAGATCTTTCAAACGGTCTTAACTGTCATTCAGATGAAATTGTTGAGATATTGCAATATGAATTTGACTTGGTTACGGACACTACACATTTTTTTTTTTTTTTTGCCTTTTAAAGCTTTTACCAAAAAAACAACAATGTTTACGGGAAATATTTTTCTAGAAGCTCCCACCAATTTAAACATCAGTACTTAAAAAGAAATATTAATAATTTCCATGATTTTAAATGATTATTGTTTGAAAAACGGCCATTTTGGGGCACATACAGTATAAAATGGTCTCTCCAAAAAAACGGCTCAAGTTAGCAACTTGAAATGTTTAGTAAAGGGAGATTGGTCACTTGCAACTTCAGAAATTAGATTTTTTGGCACACACAACTCCTGTATTTTATGCATAACATAAAAAAAATACATAAAATCAACAACACCCGTTTTTTTTTTTTGTTGTTTGTTTGTTTTTTTTCCATTTCCTTAAAGGTTGTTGTGATATAATTGAAGGTTTCTAGCATCCCAGTGATATACTACAGTAAAATTGTAAAAATTTAAACCGTCTGTCAACCACAGTCTTCGAGAGACTTAAAAATTCTTGAACTAACTAAAGAAGTTTTACTTAAAAGGCCCTTATTGTATTATAAGGATTTACATACAGTAGAACCTTCTTTTATCAAGGCAAAAAAAAAAAAAAAAAAGAATCCTTCTTGCTACTGTAGAACAGCATACAATAACCAATTAGACTCAGGGTGTGAATTATTAAAAGAAACTTAATGATAATGAAAAATTAACACTCCAGTAGGAACGGTCAATTCTCCCGCCCATGCAGAGTACTTCTTGACAAGAGTATCTCCAAGTCCATTAACGACTTTTTAGATGCTCCATTGATTAGTCGTTAGTAGCGGAGCAGACAGAACGTCCTGTCAGATCGCCGCACAGTCTTCCAGGAGGGCGAGTGTGAATGTGTGAGAGGGTTCGTGAAGGGCACTTCTCATCACTGTGCCTGAAGGGGATGCCGTGATGGATGCCTTCTGTCTCTCGGAGTGTCGTTCTCCCGCTCGGAGGGTCTCCCGGCTTCATATCCGTCAAGGCGCATTTCGACCCAGAGACCCCTCGACACCTCTGTGCTGCAGTCAGAGTCATGCTAAGGTCTGTCCTTCAGGACGAGCCAAGCGAGAGGACACGCATCCTCCATATGGACACACAGAGGGGCAAAACCTGTGTGATGTACTTCCTTCTGTCGCACGTTTGTGAAAGCAATATGTCTAATCTTTAGATCTCTGGGACCCCAGGACGCAAAGATTGTGACAAGACTTACGAAATTGCTTTTTTAGAGTGTTCTTTTAGAGGCAGTTATCTACCCTGAGGTGTAAAAAAAAAAAAAAAAAAAACCTGTATCACTGATCTCTAGATTAGCCAGCTGACTTTTCGGAAGCTCTCTTGGATGCATTACAAAAAATACTAAGTAAAGGAGACAGAGGAGCGTCAGAGAATGGAGGCAGGAACCGTTTTAGATTTTTTTTTTTTTTTTTTTACCTTTTTTTAAACCTTTTTTTTTTTTTTTTTTAAACCCTTTAATCTCTCTCTCTATATTTTTTTCTTTGCATCTTTCCCTGGGGTGTAAATAAGAACAATTAATGTTTATTTTAACAGACTCTAGTACACGCCTCTTCTAATGGTTTAGATGTTGCTTTAAAAGTGACAAACATTTAAAAAAAAAAAAAAGCTAACTTTCTGTGAGGTGGTGGAAATGTTTTTAAGCATTAGATTCACTTTATTTCTTGTGGTATGCTAGGAAGCAAATAAATGGATTTTGGCATAGCATACCTGTACCTCAACCAAATGGTAGAAATGTCTCAATCAGGTTAATTTAAACTTTTTTTTAATTATTATTATATACAATGACTAGGTTGAAAAGGTTGAGCAACATATGAAAAGGAATGCAAGAATGAAAAATGGTGCTTACTATTTTCAGGTGTTATTGCTTGATGCATGGCATTTAAATGTGCAGGAGCACTACTATAGACTCCATTCTCCATTTACATTTAACCAGTCATATTAGTTGCCGTGCAGCACCGAAATGGGAACCGTGCCACGTTTTGGTTGATCTGAAGCCCAGACAATGGTTTTCACCAAGACTTTTCAAAACGCCAAGGTTGTTCAAATCCAGGCCAGGGCGACCAGTCCCCAGCACAGATTTGGGGGATTTTCCTGCTCAAACCCAGCTGATTCAACTAATCTGGTGTTAAGTTTAAAATCTGAAGGAAGAATCACTCGAGTCACTGCTCAGCTTCGATACACTTGCCTGTCGGCTCTGACATGCTTGCTGACTGGGAGACACAAATACAGACATTTACACATCATGGTGTCTGAATGTTCTCTCACGTTTATTTACAAAAAGGAAGTAGACAAGGACTAATCCACTTCCTGAGTCTACCAGAATCCTGAATAAGCCATTTATATACTCTATAGGAATCTGATGAAAGAAAAAAGGAATCTTGAGAGCCATAGATAGAATGAACATATAAGGAATGAGGAGGAAGAGAGGGGACTATGCAGCATGCAGGACCATTGCTAGGTTAAGTGGGTGTGTTTAGGTGTTTGTGAATTACAAATGTACATTTACATTCAGGCATGTAGCAAACTGAGCATATAAGGTATTATATATATATATATATATATATATACACACACACACATACACTCACCTAAAGGATTATTAGGAACACCATACTAATACGGTGTTTGACCCCCTTTCTCCTTCAGAACTGCCTTAATTCTACGTGGCATTGATTCAACAAGGTGTGAAAGCATTCTTTAGAAACGTTGGCCCATATTGATAGGAGAGCATCTTGCAGTTGATGGAGATTTGTGGGATGCACATCCAGGGCACGAAGCTCCCGTTCCACCACATCCCAAAGATGCTCGATTGGGTTGAGATCTGGTGACTGTGGGGGCCATTTTAGTCCAGTGAACTCATTGTCATGTTCAAGAAACCAATTTGAAATGATTCGAGCTTTGTGACATGGTGCATTATCCTGCTGGAAGTAGCCATCAGAGGACGGGGACATGGTGGTCATAAAGGGATGGACATGGTCAGAAACAATGCTCACGTAGGCCGTGGCATTTAAACGATGCCCGATTGGCACTAAGGGGCCTAAAGTGTGCCAAGAAAAGATCCCCCACACCATTACACCACCACTACCACCAGCCTGCACAGTGGTAACAAGGCATGATGGATCCATGTTCTCATTCTGTTTACACCAAATTCTGACTCTACCATTTGAATGTCTCAACAGAAATCCAGACTCATCAGACCAGGCAACATTTTTCCAGTCTTCAACTGTCCAATTTTGGTGAGCTCGTGCAAATTGTAGCCTCTTTTTCCTATTTGTAGTGGAGATGAGTGGTACCCGGTGGGGTCTTCTGCTGTTGTAGCCCATCCGCCTCAAGGTTGTGCGTGTTGTGGCTTCACAAATGCTTTGCTGCAGACCTCGGTTGTAACGAGTGGTTATTTCAGTCAAAGTTGCTCTTCTATCAGCTTGAATCAGTCGGCCCATTCTCCTCTGACCTCTAGCATCAATGAGGCATTTTCGCCCACAGGACTGCCGCATACTGGATGTTTTTCCCTTTTCCCACCATTCTTTGTAAACCCTAGAAATGGTTGTGCGTGAAAATCCCAGTAACTGAGCAGATTGTGAAATACTCAGACCGGCCCGTCCGGCACCAACAACCATGCCACGCTCGAAATTGCTTAAATCACCTTTCTTTCCCATTCTGACATTCAGTTTGGAGTTCAGGAGATTGTCTTGACCAGGACCACACCCCTAAATGCATTGAAGCAACTGCCATGTGATTGGTTGATTAGATAATTGCATTAATGAGAAGTTGAACAGGTGTTTCTAATAATCATTTAGGTGAATGGGTCATCCAACAATAACCAAAGTTGTGCTATTTTTCCAATCTAGGAAAAATAATCTTAATTTTTTAGCTTTCCTGTATGTGTTTGGGAATAATAATAATAATAATAATAATAACTTTTTTAAATGTACAGGGTAACTGAAACCATCTCATAGCTGTATGAACAACATTTATTAACAGCCATCATTGATGCGGCCTAAAGGCTAGCTTGACTTTAAAAGAAGCTGGTTGTCATGTTGTAGCTCAAGTGGAACATTCCACTCAAAGATTGTCCATTTCTAATTACGTAGCTTCAGGTGTACAATCTGTAGACATGCATTTCTATTATCTTGACCCATCTTCTCAGTCCTTAATTGGGGCAAACCTGGGAACAAGGCAAAGCGTCTAAGGAGATGAATGTACATCTCCACGCTGAAGGTATGCTGTTGCTAGGGATGTTGGAAACGAGAGCCAGGATTCTGCTTGTTAGAGTCGATAGCACACCAGAGAGTGTGAGTCAAAGCACTCACACTTTGATCGCGGAGAATGGTTACATTGCGTGTTTGTTGTGAAATGTTGCACAGCTAATGGCTGACTTGAACTTGCTGAATTTCTTGAGCTGTTTTACACAATAGGCAACAAAATCAAGCACCTGTATTAATGCATTTAACTAACTAACAAGCCCTGCATATATAAATAGAATGCATTAGCAAACACATGTTAGCCTCAAAATATATGACTGTGCAGGACATTTCTTTGTGAGCAGACTATGAGTCCATCCCTGTGGTAGCATGGAGTTTGGGAAGTAGCTGAACTAAATATCTCTACTGCCATTTTGGAAGCTGAACAACTCAGCATGCTCAGCCATTTCCTTGCTCCAGCTGCAGAAGATGAGAAATGAGAATGTTCCTCTATGTTTGTGCTTCAACTGCACATCCAATTAGAAAACTCTCACCTAGTCCAGGATCCTCACGCCAATTCAGTGGACTCAATGTTGTACACACACACACACACACACACACACACACACACACACGTGGATGCTTGTTAGAGCCGTGACACACCAAGTCAAAGTCAAAGAACTTGACCAAACGAGGTACTGTAAATTGTCGAACACCTCCTGTTGCCTTATGTTTTCTGTGAAATCTCGCACTTGTACACACCACAAGTACGAGAGTTGATTGCCTACAAGCCATCTCTAGGACGTTGAAGTTGACCATATTCGTAGCCAGAGAGACTAGAAACCCAGAAGACATGAACTGAAGGAGAAACTTGTTCAGAAATCTTTCACATTTCAGGAAAATTTCAGGAAAACAATTATATTTCCCTTGGACTGTTGCAAAGTGATGACAACTTCTAGCAATACAGAAAACATCACCAAATGTATTGGAACAAGCTCATGAAGCATATTAACGTATTAATTTTTTTGTTTTTTAATAATAATAATAAATTGAATTCTTACCGCGGAATGACATTTTCTATGTTTTCTTTAATCTGCTTATCATTAAGATTAATGTTAAATATATACTATACAATCACCAAGCACGTTCCAAGCTAGCCATTTTACTGACTCTTTTCTTTACTCTCATTGAAATCAATAATAAAAAAAAAACCTTCATCATGTTACCAAGAAACTCATCTGATACTGTAATCAATTTATGCTTTTTAAATACAGATGCATTAAAAAGCATTGTTATTATTAGCCTTGGATTATGAGTCTATGTCCCTCTGTACAAGTTGTTATATATATATATATATATATATATATATATATATATATATATATATATATATACATACTGATAGTAACAATGACATATTAGAATATTAGATAAGGATAATACCAGAGATGGAAGATAACAAAATAAATTAACATTTTTTACTATAATTAAGTAGACATTTGATATAATTAAGTAGACAGTTTTATTTTTTTTTTTACTCCACTACATATTACAACACTTTTACTTAACTACATTTCTGCATAGTCTTTACACAACAACAGTGGGGTGTAGTAGTGTAGAACTGGAACTTCGCCACCTGCTGACAATAACGCATAATTGCGTTTCCTGTGCGACGCGCTTAATAATATTACAGGTGATCGAGCGACAAAAACAGCATGTTAGCAGTCAGGAAGGTGAGAGAACAAGACAGAGAGAGAGAGAGAGATTTTGTTATGAAAAAAAGGCTGCTGTGACCTAATGCATGCTACTTTTATTCGTGTGAGTTTACGTGTAAATGGAGGACTTCTACTTTTACTTGAGTAATATTTGACCTCATGTTCAGGAATGTGCACTTGGCACATGTGATAATGTACAGTACAACATGACCGATCACAGCGGTTTACGTCGGTTAAGCTCCTCTAGATATCAGCATCTTGGAGATATCAGCTCCTCACGAATGGAAGATGAGTGGAGCAATGAAAACGTATTTTAGCTCTGCTCACTCGAGAAAACACCACTCGATCATCATCTTCTTCTTTCTCTCCTCCGGCACGTGCGCCAGAGTGGATTTCAGGCTCTCCAGTCTCTCCGCTCTCTTCATTCTCCCAGTGTGGAGTGTTTTCTCCGAGGTCTTAACAGAAGATATGTCACACCCTCTTGGATTTTCCTTCTGATCCAGCTTTCATCTCACTCGGTCTCCCTCATTCTGCTTTGGATGGCAATCGCTCTTTGCTTCGTCGTCCCATTTCTTTTTTCTTTTTTTTCCCCTCTATTCTTGATTTCCTCTTAGCAGGGCAGTGCGGTGCAGTGGATGTGTGTGAGAGGGAGGGGTGATTTGTTTGCTTGCTCCCTGTCCCCGAATATAATGGCATCCTTGATGGCGTTTCAGATCTTTCATCACACACATCACATCAATAATTCATCACCGCCTCCCCATGTGTGATTAGCGATGGCCTTCTAAATTGCCTCCCACACAGCTGAGAAACAAAGTCAGAACCCACGACACACATAAAAAATAAATAAATAAATAAATAAATAAATAAATATAAATACCTGCTTCATTCTGCATGCAACGACTTACGGTGTGATTCTACCGCATAATGCGCATTTTACATTGAATTTCATTGTTCAAGTGCTATTTGAATTTTAATAACATTTATGCTATTCCAAGGTACAGTAAAAGCAAAACAATCCACATTTGATTTTTTATGATCAGACATCTTAGTTTTAGCTCTCAGCAGGCTTCTAACTCAAGGTTCAAAATCAGGGTTCGAGCATACAGTAGGGACACACTATGGTATGCAAGTCTGGGAATATTTTCATTCTCAGTGGTATGTGACGTTAGGAAGGAACATTTTTTACATTATTACACCGAATGTCCTTAAAACAAACGCATAATGTACTGCAGCTTTAGCATATGTCCTTCTCTAATGCAGCACAATGCATTTTATATTTCAGAACAGCAATGTGTACAGGCTTTTAAAAACAAAATCTTAAAAACAAACAAACAAACAAATAAATAAATAAATAAATAAATAAATAAAGGTCTTGTTTTTGTGCCGATTTCATTTTAAATGTATTTTCATTCAGTTCAGATGAACTTTTCTTAATAAAATGCAATTATTTTATCGTGAGTTATTGCTTTTCTTTACGACATTTGAGTTATGATATTTGAGTCATTTGAGTAGTTGAGTCGTTTAAGACGTGTTATTTGAGTCGTTTGCACTATTTAGCCATTTGAGTTATGATCGATTCAGTGTTATGAGCGAAATCCTTTGAGTTGTGAGTTACGGAGCCATTGGTGCCATCGGACTTGAGTTAATTGAGTTATTAGTTATTGACTCATTTTATTTATTTATTTATTTATTTATTTACTTATTTATTATTTGGGTTATTTGTGTCATCTTAGCCAAGTAGGTTGAGTTGTTGACTTATTTCCATCATTTAATTTGAGTCATTTGAGTCATGTGTTAAGTCATTTGAATTGTCTCAGTTGAGTCATTATGTACAGGACATGAGCTACATGCTATTGAGGCAGTTTATCCATCCTAAGCTTATTTAATTTGTGTGATTCATGGAGTCCTTGGTATCATTATAACATTTTCAAAAAGCTTTTGCTCTTTCAATTGTGGGAAAAGTACAAAAATATGAAGGTCATACAAGGGCAGGTTTAACATCCGTAACTTTTTATTTATAACCTTTTAGCAATTTATATCCAACCGCATTGCCGCTTTTTATTTAAGCGTGCTAAATAATTATTAAAAGTCATCTTACATGGAGTGTGTTAACAACTTTTCATTAGCAGAGGCTAGGTGCTATACCTAGTGCACTAGGTAGGGTGGATGTCCTGTATGCAATATCAAATGTGTCTTTACCAGAGAAGGAAATGTTGGTGTGCATGAATAAATAAACCTTTAAGCAATGTGGAGGTTTAAAGAAACAGTTTTTTTATATATATATATTTTTTTTTTACCTTCCATGATTTATGTGATTGCAATGCTGATAAAGCTCTCGCTGTTCATTCCAGTGCATTTGAATACCAAACATTTGCAAGGTTTTAAAGGTTTTGACAATGATGGCGGAGAGTTTTTTTTTTCTTTTTCTATTCCAGACATTTAATGCGGAGCTGAGCTGAGAATAAATTTAAATGAGCCTGATCACAACAATGACATTTTTAACAGTAAACGATGAACAAATACTGCAGGAGAGATCCTGGGGGTCTAATTGTGTTGGTTAGAATTAATGAAGGTCTCTCTCTCTCTCTCCCTCTCTCTCTCTCTCTCTCACACACACACACACACACATTATTTATCTTCCTCATTCGAGTTTGTCTGTCAGCACTATTGATTTCTCAGCCTTGACTCAATTTCCTACTTTCCTTTCTAAATTTAAAGTCGGGAAAGAGCGTCGCATGGTGCAAAATGGTGAGGAATAATAAAGGAATAAAAGAAAAGCAAACATCTGTATGGTGGTAAAATGGTGATATAATCCCCATCCTGGTGCAAAGTGACTGCAAACTGAGATGCGAACTGAGATTCAGAGAAGCAAGTGTATAAAACCAACAGCTGGAGCGCTAAACCGGACCCAGATGTGAACCTTAGGTGATAATTTAACACTTGTGATTTTACAGTGTTGAGGAGATTCAGAAGCCCCCCCCCCCCAAAAAAAAAAAAAAAGAAAAAGAAAAAGAAAGAAGGGGTTTTATATCCTGTATGCAGTCCTCTTTACTTTCTCTTAGCTCCTCGAGGCTGATTTTTAATCGTCCGGGTTTAATCTTTATTACCGAGGCATGGATGCGGGACACCGGCGCTGTAAAATGTGGACAAAAATAAAAATGCTGTTTGATGAGGCAGAATGCAAGTGAATAAACTCAGAGTCTCGTGCTGTTAGTGTTGTAAGTGGTCTCTAAGGGCTCACAGAACACTAGTGGGGAAATAGATATGAATAAACGAAAAATTTATGAAAAAAAAAAAAAAAAGGTATGTGTTGCTGTGAAAAGGGTTTTTATTTACACTTGGTGTAAAAAAAAAACACATATATATATATATATATATATATATATATATATATATATATATATATATATATATATATATACGGCTATAGATATACAGTACAGCATGTTTACAGAAAGTGGTTAATTAAGGTGAGCGCTCAGGAGTGAAAGTAAAAAAATCATGAAATCTCTGCTGGACGCCATGTTCGCCTGATGCTGCCGATTCATTTCTGAGCGCAGCGTGTCGGATGGCTGGATTTTTAACATTACCTACTGTATTACAGCCTCTCATTAGGCATTTTACCGCACAGAGCACACAGCGAAGCACAAGGCGTCCGCGCTTTTTATTGTAGAGTTTAACTAGAGGGTTGTAAACGAAGTGTTCAGTGCCGAGCGAAGATTAAGATTTGAGAGAAAGATATAATATGAAGAGATTTATCATTCTCAGCTTTACTATACAGTAAATAGAGAGAGAGAGAGAGTCAGAATGGTCATGATTTGCATTGGACTGGAACAGGGGGTGCCAATAAATTTCAGCAGAGAGAATGTACGTACCGTAAGTTACTGCAGTAACCTAGGGCTGTTGTTTAAACCTGGTGTAAGATAAGATATCAAGCAGAGTGGATGTGCGTATACATTAATCCAAATGACTATATATATACAGTACAGTTTACTCACTAACTTAACTTTGTCATCGTCGTGCCACTTTATCCTGTGTACAGGGTCGCAGGGGGCTTGGAGCTTATCCCTGGAGGCTTACAGTAGGGCATGAGGTGGGGTTCACACTCACACACTTATTCACACACTACAGGCAATTTGGGAACGTCAGTTAACCTAACCTGCATGTCTTTGGACTGTGGGAGGAAACCGGAGAAAACCCAGCAAATATGAGGCGGACATGCACACAGGCCCAAGACGGGAATCAAACCCAGACCCTGGTGGTGCCAGGCAATAGTTCTAACCACTAAGCCACCATGTGACCCTGAATGCATGCTGTATATATCATTTTATTTGAAAAACTTTTGTAAGTCCCCTAAATATCAATTATATGAAATATCATCAAATATGATTGCAATTTTTTTTTTTTAATTATGTTTTTCAAAGAATTTCGTTTTATACTAAGGGAAAAAGACGGATAATAATGAGCCGTGCAGTCGTGGGATGAGGAAGTACAGATGGTTTATCACCAGCGCACAAATGAGATTGTTATTTAGTGTAAATGTGCGAGTAATGAGGCGATCATAAGCTTCACGATGAGCATAAATAAATACTACCTGCTTGTTAAGGACCTCAGAGCTGATGCATCTGATCTTCTGGAAGGTTAAGAAAACCCTCTCAAATCCCCGCAGAAAAATAATGCTGGCACACACGCGGGCTCATAGTCATGATGCAGGTGGAAGGGGTGGATAGCGCTTTGCTCAGAGTGTGACGCGCTGCACCTGAAGCAGTTGGAGAAGATGTACGTAGTGGACGGGAGTCATGTGTCTCGTATGAAGCGTGTGGGTGTCTTCACCCTCCCTAGGTGGGTTTTCTAGTTCTGACCTTGATGGGAGAGAGAGATGGGTGGGCCCGGTTATGACTGAATTTTTTTTTTTTTTTTTTTAAGTAGATTTACAGTATAGAAAACCAACAAAAGCCATCATGTATCTTGATCCTGATTATTATAGGGATTACTTGACTTGACTAATGATTCGTGCATTCTATGTTCATCAACTATGCTACAAATGCCAAGAACAAAAAGCTCAGATTCGTTCTCCTTGATTCGTTTTTCTGAAGGTAGATAAATAAACTTCCCAGCGCTGAAGGTTATTTCCCTCTGACGCCCCAGGAGAATTGCCCTCGCTGTCACTGACACGCTTTGCAGCAAGAAAAGCATGCCTGATTACGCACAGGATACCGGATACAATTGTCACCCAGAGCGAACCGAACACTGATAATGACGATGCACGACAGGAAGCGTGGGTAACCTCGGCCGCTCCGGCGTGCTCGCCTGCTCCTGTTTCCGGAGCGAGGTGTGGGAGCGGGAACGCGGCCGGCAGCCATTAATCTCCAGCTCGGAGTGTGACTATATTAGGACGATGAATGAAGCCGAGTCTCCTGACGAGGGACTGGGAGCCAACGTCAAAGAGTCGGGACAGACATACTGTAGCACGGCTGATTTGTGGGAGCGGTTAGCTGAGTTCGTGTGTATGAGCTTTTCATTAGATAGATAGATGGATAGATAGATTTAATCCGTAGTGATACAATTACAGCATCAGAATGTCTTTAATTCTTGCTGCAGAATATAGCCTTAGCTAAAAAAAAAAAACAACTTCAGTTCCCAGAATGCACGTCACCAGACATCAATAGTCAATAGTCACATGATCTGTCTCACCTGCGTCTCATTCCAGTTTGATTAGCGGTTGCTTTTTAAATTCTGTGCGTTAGTTTGGCTTTTGTCATACGCCTGTTGTGTTGGACAAGCAGAAGGGGTGCTAGTTTTTTTTTTTTTTTTTTTTTTTTAAAGAAAGAAATTAGGTATTCGTTTGTTTTTTGTTTGTTTGTTTGTTTGTTTGTTTTTTACAATGAAAAGAATACAGCTCAAAGTGATGTCACTGCTGTTCTTTTCGGTTTTTAGACCTACAGTATTTTGGATTTGCTTTTGAATTTCTTTCCTTTCTTTATGAGATCAGAGCTTCCTAGCAGGCATTCACATGATGTCAGGGTCAGAAATGTTTTGATTTCTGCTTCAACGTCGGTTTTCTAATACGAGGACGGCACAGAATGACTCATGTGACGGCTACAAATAAATACTTTTCAAGTACTATCCAAATACTAATCTTAATACCACAATCTAGTCTAGAAGAATGTTTGTTTGTTTGTTTGTTTTATGTTCAGTTAGCCTAATTCCTACACAAGTTCTTTGATGACTAACACAGAGCGTCAGGAGCAGTTTTAATCGTAGCTCTGTCCTCAGAAGATCTTCATGCAGAACACGTGTTGTGACCCTGTGCAGCGTGCCGAGTAAAAATGAGTTAAAAAATCTCACAGGCTTTCATGTCATGACCATGTAGTGTTTCAGATTTAATAAATCCTCTTGCATACTGCTTACAGTACCACTGTTGGGGAAAGTGAATAGTACAGTATAGACTTGTATCTCAAACCTTCTTCATTATTTCTAACAATATCTTTCCTGGATACCTAAATATATAAATTTACATATCCAGTTATCTTTTTCTTTATCTTTTTCCTGACCAGCGTAAATAAATAACATTTGAAAGTGATTTTACATTGGATACAGCTCTACTGTGCAATCACCCATTGCCCAGCTATTCAGGCCCCCTAGTTGTATAGACACCAGCATCTAGAGTCGGACTACTGTAAATAAATGTTGTTAGTGTTTTGGCTGCTCCCATCAAGGGGGCACTACACACAAATTGGCTCAGGTTTTTATGCTGGATGCCCTTCCTGACACAACTCCCCCATTTTAACCAGGCTTTGGATGGGCACTGGGGTTTGAGTATTGGTTGGGAACTAGACCCGGGTCTTCCGCATGGCAGTCAAGAAATCTACCACTGAGCCACCAATGCCTGTGTAACTAAATAAATCAAATTTCTTTCGGCTGCTCCTAGCAAGGGGTCACCATAGCAGACCATCTGATCCTCATACAACTCGTCAAAGGTTCTACACCGGATGCTAATCCTGACGCAACCCAACTGGGCTTGGGTCCAGCAACTCATGCAATGGCTGGCGAGTTTGGGGTCTGGAGACAACCTAGAGCCTTTAGCCTTCTGGGCCACTACGTCAATATCAATAAAGTTACAGTGGAACCTTGGATTACGACCATAATTCGTTCTCGTGTTCCAAAACACTCGTAAACCAAATCATCATTTCCCATAAGAAATAATGAAAACTTAAATTATTCGTTCCACAGCCCCCCAAAATAAATACATAAAAATAATTAATACAATCTATAAAATGAAAATAAAACAAATGAATCTGCACTGCAAATTAAGGTGAGAGAGTGACGCTCGGTGTCAAAATAAGATTCGCATGCGTGATACATGATACTCGGCGCTCGTAAACTAATACTTGCTCGGTTTCCGATTAAACATTTATTAAAAATCTTTGCTCGGTTTGCGGAACACTCGTAAACCACGTTACTCGCAATCCGAGGTTCCACTGTATAGCTTTTGTAGAAAGAAAATATGACAATTTTAAACAAAAGCGACATGTTATCTTTCAAAATCGTCTATGTGTATATACTGAGGTGTCTCTTTCCAATGATAATTTTTACTATGATATGTACTATAGGTTACTATGTGAAACTATATTACATATCATGATATACCATAGTATTAGTATAGTACTTCAGACATTACCATATCAGACAACATGTGACGTTATCGAGTACCAGGGTAGATACTGTGGCGCTTCAGTGGGTACCGTAGTAGAACTATGTTGTGTACTACCATATTTTGGTAAATACTGTACCAGGGTACCACAGTGGCTACCAAAGTTCAGCAAGTATCTAATACAGTATTCTTGTACCATAGTACACAGCATATTGTACCATAGTAGATATGTTAGTTTGTTTATTCTTCTTGCATGTACAGTATGTGGGTTTATGTGTGTAGTCCCTGTTTATAGTATACCCCTTATGTCTGTATACTTTCTATCAGCATGTACTCCTCTGCTGGTATATAGAACACACATCATAACCATATAATCATATTTATATGGATACTCATTTGTTGAGAGAGTGAAGGATTTGTGCCAAAATTGAAGTATAGGATAAGAGTGTGTGTGCGCTTAGGAGACAGTTTTATCTTTGTTTTGACCATGGGTCTGCGGACTAGCTACTGTTCTGTAGATGTTTTTAAAAAAGCCAGTTTTCTAGGTACAGTAGTTAGTTGAGAACTAAACCTTAACGAGACAACATCTGTGTACTGTATACACAATATGCTTCAATAAAAGTAAAAAAAAAAACTCTCTTGCTGCTCCAAGTTGGTGCCTGCTTGCATCTTTATTAAGAAGAAAATCGGAAAATTACTTCCCAATAATCTAACAATTACTCTGCAGTGACACGGCTGTCTAGCAAACGGCGAAATATATTAATGTCTTTTGGCTGTATCGGGTCTCGTCGTCGCCGGAGGGGTGAGACGTCGAAGGCCCCCCCCGCGGTCCAGGGATTGATTTCCGATAACGATCGCTTCGTAGCAAAGAAGAAAAAAAAAGGAATTTTTTTTTTTTTAATCAACCCTTCATTGCACATGGGGGGCTGCATTTATCATAAATGTAGAAGAGGAAATGAGGAAATGCAGGAAGGAGAGGAAGCTAACGTATAAACAACCACCTGCTGATACTCAGAAATGCTGAATAGACTTCAGGAGGCGGCTTCATCAGTCACGACCGGTATGAATAATGCAGGCGGTTTGTTTGAGGATGGCAGGGCTGGGGTTTTTTTTGGACAGTTTAGTGTGTATGTGTGTGTATGTGTGTGTGTGTGTGTGTGTGTGTGTGTGTGTGTGTGTGTTTCGTATCCATAATAAGTAGCACGTTGATCTTGGAACACATTGGTGTTTTTATAGTAAGCAGTTTTATATGCTAGTAAGCAGAACACAGCAGGCTATTTTGGGTCAGCAGGTGCCTCATCCTTATCACGCACAACCCTCCACTCCAAACCCCCAATAAATAAATAAATAAATAAATAAATAAATGCAGTCCATTGCAGACCCTTCATCATTATTCCTTTGAACAAATGGCTGGTGTCGTTTACGTGACCGTAGTGCACAGGATCCGATGAATGAGTCGATCCATACAGAAGTACATCAAAAATCAGGGCTGTAGTGGTGAAAGAAAGAGAGATTGGAATACTTTTGAATTATTGGGGAAAAATAGCGACACGACGGGACCAAACATAACGAATGTTCATGAGGTCCATTAATCATTTAATAAAACTGTTTACATCAGCCACCACTTAAAGAACTAAACAATCCCGCATGCACCTCACCGAGAAATACAGGTGAATATCCTAAAAAGTAATCATAAACAAATAACCACCCGGCTAACCCTCACTTTGTGCTCAAGGTCTTTTGCTGGCATTGGCAGGAGGAGGCTTGCATTTCGACCACTCAAAAATTCTCGTATATGTACATGTTGTCAAGCTATATCTGATCAACGCGCTGACGCGAGAGACGCTGTGATTGATCACAGCAGACAGCCGAGGTACAATGAATGCTGATTATGCAGCGCAATACTGTATATAATACACTATCGATCTGGCGAAACAATATGAATAACCCTGGAAATAAGTTTAGCTGTGTTTTTTAGTGCTAGTCAGAGGTTGATGGGTTCCAGTCAAAAGAGGGTAAACGCTAATCGGCGCAGGTAAATGGAGGGTAAATGCTAGTCATAATGTACACCTAGGAACCTGTGGAGGCCAATGGGGATTAACCTTGTATTTTTTCCAAATTTACAAGCGTGGGAGGACCTCTGGTCAACATTCACACACTACAGAAAGTTTGTGCCAATAGTACGGGGAGAACCTGCAAACAGACTGTGGACTCGAACCCGGGAATCGAACCCGGACACTAGAGGTGCAAGGCGCCAGTGCTAACATCTAAGCCACTGTGCTACCAAACTCTAGTCAGAGTAGTCAGAGGCAGGTAAACGCTAGTCAGGGGTGGGTGTTTGCTAGTCTGAAGTGAGTAAATGATATTTCCAAAATTTAGGAGGCTCGTAAATGCCACTTGTAGCCTGGTCTAAGTCAAATATCAAGCCCACCTTTGGCATGCCCCACCCAAAAAAAAAAAAAAAATTGACTTTTCAAATAATTTTCTTTCTTTTTTAAACCACATGCCACACACTAACATGCCACTAACATGCCACATTTGTATGCAAAAGTCAATGACAGTGCGGCAAGTGATTCACACTATGAACAGTGAAAAACAGTAAGTGATGCATATGTAAAGTAAGGGGAAGTGATGACCAACCAGTCATGGTGTAATAATATTCAACAAGTTACGCGTGATCTCAGTTACAGCGTACTGTACGAGAGTCAGGTGTGAATAGTTTCATATTAGACACACATCCTTTTACTGTATTAGTTCAAAACCAGCTGCTTGTATCTTTGTTTACAAGCTCTCTGTGTACCTCTATTCATTCTCACTCTGGTACATCTTTTATGATTTCTAGTCCTTTTTACAGGCTCATCCTTCCATTCTATCTCATTCCATTCGTTCCGTTTTTATAAACCCGTACATCCCGGCTGTGATATATTGTTAGTGCAGCAGTAGACAGCTCGCTGCTGAGATGCCGTTAAGGTCTCACGTCTCCTGAAGAGACGATACAAACTTACCAGATTATCTCACCAAAGAAATAATAAATTATATATATATATAATCAAAACAAATATTTTAACACGCTCACAGCCTGCTACAAGGAACAATCATTGATTGGAAAGCGATGTGCCTTTTGCTTTTTATCCACGTCGGCATGTACGAGCCTGTCTCCTTCCCAACGACTGCTTCTTTATAATGAGCTTCTCGTGATGGAAGAAAAGAGCAAATGTGAATTTCCAATCAGCCACCAGATATGATGTGACACACACACGCACTCTCTACTACCTTTTTTTTTTTTTTTTCTTCTTCCAAGTTCCACAGCTGTGTCAATGTCTGTCTGAGGATTGTTCTACATGTCAGGCTGATTAAATTCAGTGTGGTGTGAATACAGGAATGTGGCTAAGTATTCCAGGTGAATGCTTCATTTAGGTTCTCTTTTTGGTGCTTTATCTTAACGATGTCAGAACCAGTCAAGAGTAAAATGAGTCGTATGAGGAAACAAGGGAAGCCGGTGTAGTACGACTGCGACTCCGAGACCTCGGCGTGTGATGGATAGCGTTCTGAGGAAGCAAATTAGCACGGAGGTTCAATTATTGAAACGGTGTTGGAATTCAAATGGTAAATTATGTATTATTATTTTGAAGAAAAAAAAAAAGAAGAAGAAGAAGAAGTACAGAATGCTGGATGGCTTCTACAGCTTGCGGTTTCAGGGGTTTAATACCTAACTGTGATAACTGTATTTTTGGGGGGTTTTTTGCACCTGTTTGACACTGGAGACTCCTTCCATCCTTCTCATCTTTTATCTATACTATTTATCCTGTATATGGTCGTGAGGGGGGATTGGAGCCCATGCCAGTGAACTTAACGCACAAGGCTGGATATGCCCTGGGTGGCCTCATCAGATGGCACAAGCACACAGTCACACACCATCACACACCTAGTAATACTCTATATGCAATTTGGAAACACTGATCAGCCTTTTAGTGCTTTTCTTATACAGGGTCGCAGGCGGCTTGGAGACTATCTTAGGAAACTTTGGGCACAAGGCGGAGTACACGCTGCTCAGGGTGCCAATCCATTGCAGGGAACACACACATAGACACTATAGGAAACTTGGCAACTCCACTTATCTGCATGACTTTGAACTGTGGGAGGAAACCGGGGAAACTCACCAAGCATGGGGAAACATGCGAACTCCAAGTGGACAGCCCAGAGGCAATATTCAAACCTTCAACCCAGGACAGTGCTAACCACTACGCCACCATGCTGTCAACTCGCTTCCATTAAAATAAATGTTTCCGGCAATACATAGACACCGTTTTTAATCTATCTAATATACAAGACCTTGTGTAACTTGTTATAGAAACAATATTGTATCCTGACCAATCAAAATCCAGAATTCAGCAGCACTCTGGTATGATAATCTCTTACCACCTATTGCACCTGCTTGTGAAAAGCATCCAAGGCAGCTGAAGGTTGAGGTACTTGCTCGATGGGGATTTGAGCTTAGATTCTTTTAGTCGCAGGCTCCAAAACTTAACTGCTGATTCACCACTCCGTGCTGCCAAACACCAAGGATATCCAAACTAATTAGAGAAATCTTTCACCACAAATGGCCAGCATGGCCAAGACTTTAAGATTTCTGAGATTCATACTCCCTGCTAGCTCTAAATATAATTGGCAGCATTAGCATTCTTAGGTGATGTATCCCTTTAATTTTAAGACCCGCTGAAGGTGACAGTCATTCCCTCAAGCCATGTGAGAGCCGTTATTTTCCCCTTTGGTTATTATCTGAGTCTTGTTAGAAGCTCAGCGTGTGATGAAGCTCGATTGTTGGAAGACGTACAACAGCGCAGACAGAGTTCGCATCCGCAGGCTGTTCTCTTCGCACATTCTTAACACTCAGCCTCAGATCCACGAACAGCTGCTCAGTTTTAAATAAAAACCTAAACTAATGCTCCCTCCAGGAACGCCAGCTAACACCTGATAGCTAAAAACAGCTGTCTGGCCTGAAGCTCTGTCTTCCATGGATATCCATGGAAAAAAAAAAAAAAAAAAAGTAGCATGAGATAATTTTATATGTTTGACCTGGTTACAGTCTGCCAAATTCAGTGTCTTTCGGGGTTTCTAATGAGGCTTTTAGCCAAACTGGATCTGTGAAAGGCTTGCATATGCTAGTATAGATTCTTTTAGAAGACAGTAGGGTGTAGCATCAATCAAAAGAATCTATTTTGCAATATCTGTCTACTCAGGGATGTCAGTATTCATTTAATATTCACTCAAGGGAACAGTGGAGCTTCTAAATATGTTGTGGTTTTGTTCATATCATCAGATGTCAGTGATCATTTTTTCACTTCCTATGCTGTGTCATGGTTAACTCACGAGCTAATGCCAGTGCGATACCAGTTTCTACCGACAGCACAGACCAAAAGTTTGGACACACCTTCTCATTGAAAGAGTTTGACTTTGTATTATGGCAAGAAAAAAGCAGCAAAGTGAAGAAAAAAAACGAGCGGCCATCATTACTTTAAGAAATTAAGGTCGGTCAGTCCGAAAAATTGGGAAAACTTTGAAAGTGTCCCCAAGTGCAGTCACAAAAACCATCAAGCGCTACAAAGAATCTGGCTGACATGCGGTCCAGATCCTTCCGGAAAGGAAGACCAAGAGTCACCTCTGCTGCGGAGGATAAGTTCATCCGAGTCACCGGCCTCAGAAATCGCAGGTTAACAGCAGCTCAGATCAGAGAGCAGGTCAATGCCACACAGAGTTCTAGCAGCAGACACATCTCTAGAACAACTGTTAAGAGGAGACTGTGTGAATCAGGCCTTCATGCTAGAATATCTGCTAGGAAACCACTGCTAAGGACAGGCAACAAGCAGAAGAGACGCGTTTGGGCTAAAGAACACAATAAAGAACACAAGAAAGGAAACTCGCTGAATGAGAAGGGGTGTCCAAACTTTTGGTCTGTACTGTATACCAGAATTTGTTTTTTGGTAAGACAGAGAATCACTAAAACCCTGAGGTATTTCTTAACGAAGAAATAATGCGGTAATCAAAAATCAGTTAAATAAGCAATAAGAGGATTGCTACTTTAATTATTTATTTTATTATTGTCATCATCTTTGATTGCATCATGTTGGCCCTAGTCGTGACTCATGGATGATGGTAAACTAAATCACATCACCATAGATAACAACAAGCATTCAAATGGTACCTCAGTGTCACGTTTTCTTCAAAGCCGTGGATCAGACTTTATATGCAGTGTTTAGTCTGTTTAAAAAGGGAGGTCAAATGACAGAACACTGTGGCTCTGAGAGTGTCAGAGTGATAGTGTTCTTGGTCCAGTATCAGGGACAAAATTTTTGGAAAGCTACTAAACTGAGCCATCTGGAGCAAATGGAGCCAAATAAACCAAGCGGTTGGTTGGTTGGTTGGTTAAGAAAGCTCAGCCAGGTTCATGTCCATTGATCCATCTGGTTGCAGGGTACCCAGTTGTTTTGATCAGTTGGTCTTCTCAACCATGATGTCCTTCTCAAGTGAACATTCTCTTCCTATCATGTGTTAAATAATATTTATGTTTCTATAAATAGGTAACTAAGTGTCCTCTTCATCATTTGTGCTTCCAGCAACATTGGTGGCTTGATCTCTTTAAAGACAGACTTATTGTTTTCTCTTTCTGGCCATGGGATGCGTAGTATTCTTATCCAACTCCACAGTTCAAAGGCTGTTGACTTTCACATCTGTTTGTGACAACTGAGAAAATTAGGCTCTGTACTGAGCTGTAGGGAAATTTGGCCCTACACTCATGTCACTGCTACGAAATTATCTGGAAATTCATTGAGCTCTTACTTTACAGTTCAATGGGGAAAAGGTTTGTTTAGTTTTTCCTGTCACTGTTTGACAGAAACTGCTGAATGTGAAATATGTTTCCATTCCTCAGCCAATTAGCTTTTTGTCTAGTTTAATTATAGAAAATTTGGAACCATTCATTAATTTATTTTCTGTAGTGTTCATCCTGTACATGGGGGGCCTCGAGCCTATTCCAGGACCCTTCCGGCATGAGGCAGGGTACACCCTGGACAGGGAGCCAATTGATTGCAGGGCACACACCCACACACACTATGGGAGCACCAATTAGCATAAGCTGCATGTCCTTGGACTGGGGAAGGAAAGCAAAGAGGAGAACATGCTAACTCCACACACAGACCCAAGGCAGGAATCTAACCCTCAACCCTAGAGTTGCGAGACCACAGTGCTAACCACTACGCCACCATGCTGCTAGTTTGAAACCAAAACAAAAAGAAAAAGGCCAAATTTAATTGTGTGCTAATAGATAGAATATGTGGACGGCACAGTGGTGGCTTAGTGGTAAGCACTGTTACCTTGCAACTCCATGGTCTGGGTTCGATTCCATAGGTTTGATTGCATGGAGTTTGCAGGTTCTCCCCATGCTTGGTTGGTTTTCTCTGGGTACACCGGTTTACCTCCCACAGTCCAAAGACTTACAGATTAGGCTAATTGACATTTCCAAAAATCGGCTGTAGTGTGTGAGTGACTATGTGTGCAGTGAATTGGCAGGGTGTACCCCATGTCCCCATGTCTCCTGAGATCCTGTATACAGGATACACATGTATAGACAGTGGTATTCAAACGTAAAATTCCTAAAACAAAACCTACACATTTTTATATCACTGTGCTACAGTACAGTATATATAATAATAAATAAATAAATAAATAAATAAATAAATAAATAAAAGAAACCTTCAGATGCCTCGCTTGTCCCCTTGACTTTCAGTCCTACTTCAGAAGAAGTGCTTGGTGTGCCAGGGTGCATTCATCATGTTAGACTGGAGAGTAAACAAGAGGCAGAAGGAGGTGAGAAACATTACTGTCCTCTGAGACGGTGAGACAGGTCACCACTCACAAGCGGTACAGCGAACCACCTTTACCGAGCGTACCGCCTTGATGCTGCACTACGGGGAATAGAGGATAGGAAGCCTTTTACCCAGGAACAACCCGAAGGCTATATTTAACCATCCTAATTATGCTAAACAAGGTCCTTTGAGACAAAAAGAGGCATCTAAATCAGAGAGAGATAAGAGGTGAGATCATGTGTGTCAAGGTTGCTTCACCTGATCAGTTCGGGATCACTAACAACAAGCCTACCGAGACATACCACCTCTCCACAGACACAAGGCCGGTGTGGATATTTTAAGAGCTGGGGTTATCAATCTGAACCGATCGAAGAACGTCATGACAGGGTTGTAAGCAGGGATGATGTTTGGCCCTGAAGCCGGAAAACCTGGATGTTCTAATCATGCCCTTCGTAGCTCTGTTGAAATCAAGGTTAGCCTCGGTTCAACTTTTAATTTTCAATTGTCAAGCCTGATACTGCAAGATTTATTGTGGTGGTGTCTCGAGCCCATACCTTTCCTCCCCCAACACACACACAAATAGCTTTTTGAAATGGATTTTTTCTGAGCAATTAGTCATGTTAAGGGCTAAAGCGTTGTCTTCTCACAATGCAGCCCTCCCAGGTAAGCGCAAGCCATTGATAGTTTCAAATTGGCAGCTTGGATTTGTGAACCATTTTCTTTCGTTTTGTCTCAAGAAGGGAAAGATACAGATCTTCCGCTTAACTCTGCAAAGTAGATGGAAATCCACACAGCGGAGGTGTTTTAATCTCTGAATGCACAGTGCATTGCGTTTATTTCAGCTTCGAGCTGAGGCAGATTAATGAGCAGTATCGGCCCGGTCTGCCAGGACTGCTCAGATTAATGAGGCCAGACCTGTTCAAGGGCTCTACCGAGCTAAAATGCAAACGTAGCTGTTTCTAGCCATTTTTTAACACTGTCAAAGATCGAGCTGTCAGATATATTGCTAAGTTGTGCTAGTTTAAGCTGCAGGGAAACTAACTCCATGATTGCTTTCTGTTTAGGTTAATGTTAATTGTATAAGTCAATACAATTGGTTACGTTTCTAAAGTCTACAGTTTCATCAATGAAATTTTAAGGTGGGGCAGTTTTTTTTTTTTTTTTTATAGGAGATTGCAAGGCTGAAGTCGCGTGTCTTGCTAGCATCAGTAGTATTAAAACCCTGCTTGAGCTGTCTGTTCCAGACATATGGGAATTAAATTCTCGCTCCAAACACTACAGATCTCAACCCAAAGTTTCTTATGGAAAGCACGATAAAATAAAATTTCATCAAATGTAAAGGTTCACTAGTGCCATTAGGTCAAACGCCCATGAGCTTTGAGTCATAAGCTTTATAACTTGAAGTCATGCTTATTAAAATAAAAGAGAGATTGGCTTGTCATCGCTTTGATGAGTCAGGTTAGAGACTATAATTCGGGTCAAATGAAGCTGTCAGAGAACATTCCCAAGCTGGAGAATTGTGGAGCTGTGTAGGGCTCTTCATCTAAAGTGATCTGGCTTAAAGCTGTAAGGAACCCACTCGAGCACAAGTTCATTACTTAACTATAAAACACTGCGTGCTCGTTTAAGGAGCTTACGCTAAAGCAAAATAGGCCGTGGTAAAAATAAAGTAGGTAAAACACGATCTTTTAAGACATGCCATGTCCTTTCTTTTGAAGCTAGAAAGGGATTTAGATAGAAAAAAAAAAAAAGAATGATGTGGCTAGATGAAGGGAGGGAGAAGAGCCATATTGATCCAGCACCTCTGTCTTTGGGCACAGTGTAGCGGGATCTCCCGCCAGGAAAAACAAATCACATCGGAGAAGTGATGGATGTGGCGCTCCAGGATGTGCCAGCTTCGCCATCTGGACGGCCGACACTGTATCCCAGCCCTGTGCATGGCAAATTAAATTTACATCCAGTGCAGCCTTCACTTCTGGCATGAACTTGCAGTGAGACCACCCAAAACCATACACACACACAAACCCTCCAACAAAACCAACATTACACTAAGTCTTTAAAAAATCTGTAGTTGTTTTGTATACCGTAAGTAAAATAAGCAGCAAGCAGGGATTGGTTGTTTTTTTTTTTAAATCAGGAGGTGTACATTGATTTCCGTTGTGTAACTTGGAACCCAGTGGGATATAGTTGATCTTTTCCTTGTTTTTACTGTATATTCATCCATTTTTTTCTCCATTATGGGCTATTTTTGTATTTATCTCATAGTGGTTTCAAATTTATTTCCCAATCCACAAAACCTTGACAGCAAATGCAACTATCAGTATTTTACTTCACTAATAAAGTACACTCGTATTCCTTTGGGAATCAAGTAGGTTACGAAGTAACATCTATTTTAAGGCATGAAACCTTCATTATTCAATGACCTTAGGAATCCTTCAGCTTGCCCATCTGGGGAACAGACGAGTTTCCTTGTAGAATCCTACACCAGTGTACAATCTAGACCGTAACAATCGTTTTTGCTTGTTCCTCTGTATAACCCTATTATGGTTCCAAGCACAAAGATAAGAATTACCACTGTACCCTTAAAGAACCCATGAAGAACTTTCAAAATGTATCCTGCTGGGAAGTAATTAAAAGTTCTACAGTATGAAGCACTTCATTACCAGGGCTCTAAATAAAATGTATTTTTAGACACTAAGAACGCTTAATCCAGTGAACTCTTATGGAAGAACCCTATTTTCCCTTTGGGTTCTACAACCTTTTGCTTTTACAACAGATCAATTTTGCATTTGGAGAAATTTTCAAATTGATGGTAATTTGATTGATAGAAAAGACTCCTTACCTATCGACAGAATGCATAATTCAGACATGGTCTCTTTGGTTTCTTTAAAAAAAAATTGTAAAAAGCACCAGCTTTAGTTATGAAAATAAACCCAATGGGGAATTATTTAATTGAACACCTTAAGAACCAAGAACCTATAATGTATTAAACTGGGTGTGGGGTACGTACACTTATTGGGTAGTATTGTTTTTTCCCCCTTAATTCCTAAAAACAAGGAATTAAGGGGGTTCTTGGGGGGTACATTGGACACATACTGTAAGGGTTCTTCACTTCATAAGTGTTTATATGTAAAAATTCTTCATTCTACAAACTTTTCCAAAGATCCACCAGGGGGACACCAAAGCTAATAACCCATAAGTATCTAACTGCCCGGGTTTGGGGTTCCTTTCTTGGCTCCTGCCTTCTATTTCATTTCTAGAACTTTAAGATTTGCAGAGAAAGGCTCAAAGGTGGACTAAAATAATCCACCTCCCCCCTTGGGTGGTGCCACCTCCCGAACCTTACCTTTTAGACGTTTCTTTCAAGCCGACCAAGGACACAAAATTGGGTTATGGTTTGGCATCATGGGGCCTGAATAAAATCAGTATTCTTAAAAGTACACCTACCTCACAGGTCCCCAAAGCATTCTGGGTAGTTACTGCACTCCACATTCGATGCTAATTCAATAGTGCTGATTTTGCCGGGTCACTGAATCGGATTTGCGGTGCTCGCTGCCTCGGTGTTGACTTTGCATGACAGAATGCGGATCATAAAAGTCAATGTTCTGTGAGATATATGAATTGTTTGTTCTGTCTCCTTTGCGCAGGGTCACGTTACAGGACTTCCTGCGCAAATTCATTTTCCTTCCTAATCCGCTCGTCTCTATGACACAGAACCGGTCGTTACAGTAGGGTAAACGACTGCAGATGATTAAACGATCATTGACCACCTGGAGAGAAACTGAAGTGATTATCATACAAAATACTTTTATTACAGAGCTTTTTTTTTTTTTTTTTTTCATCTGATGAGCAGGTGCAGTAGAGTCTAATAAACTATCAGAAAGTTTTGTAAGAGGAAACACAAACTTTTGTACATTGAATCAGTATGGAAACATTCAAGATTTCGGTTTTGGGGTTTCTTTTAATACACTATACTGAAGTTGATTGATTTCCTACTGTAGCATGTCCTGAAATGTTTTATTTATCTTGTACTACAGAACTTTGCAAAAGTGTATTGTCTCCACCACTGTCCATGTCCACGCACCTAATGTACAGTAAAGCTTTACTTTATTTATTAAAATAATGACGCATCATCTTTTTATAGTTCATTGGTAGTTAGGAATAATGATTTGGAATGTCCATAAATATTCACTAAGTGACAATGCTCAACTATGAACGGCTTTATATCGTACTATAATGCGTTGATAAAGTGATTTTGTTTATTTTTATAAATGCATTACACTTTTTATAGCGGTTGTTTAAAATGCATTATGAATCTTTAACATGACACATTTCTAATTCGAATAGTCACTGTCTCTAGCATTTTCTAATACCAAGCCCCAGTTTGCATGTTGTGTAGAATTCTTTATGAAAGCATTATCATTTTATCATTATTGAAAGTGATGCATATATTGTACCGTAAAAAGTTTAAATTGAAACCAGTTTTATTTATTTATTTATTTATTTATTTATTTTTTAATATGAAAGAATTGTTATCCAAGTTCATGCATTGGCAAGTCTTCAAGTTATATCTCTTTTTTTTTTTCCTTCCCCAGACGACGGATGACCTGTTGGTGGCGTCTGCCGAGTGTCCGAGCGACGACGAGGATATCGACCCGTGTGAGCCGAGCTCAGGTGGGTTAGGTTAGTCATCTCTTTTATTATTCCTTCCCTCTAGCCATATCCGTTTTTCACCGTCTCTCAACAGAACGTCTGGAAGACTTCTACCATCTGACTCTCTTAAAAATCTGTTAAAGTTATATACATACGTCTGTCGTTAAGATTTCATAAACACTGTCATGTTGCCATAGTTCAAGAGGAAAATTATTACAGGTATAATTAATATTCCTACAGTGTAACAAGTGCTCCTGTTGTTATGCCATTATTATTACACATCTATTATTATGTTATAACCATAATTCATTGCTAACATGCTATAACTTGCATGTACATAAGAAATAATAATGAATATACACAAGTTAAAAATGTCATTTTGTTAACACTTTAATACTAGCTTTTAAAATTCTATAGTGTATACATAAAATCTATATGAGCCCTACATAACAATCTGTGTTAACATTTATCAGCATTTATTATAGCCGGCAACTGTCGTACCTGATTATTTTGATTTGAAGCAGACATAACAACATCTGTGTCAGTTGACATAAAGTTCTCAAAACTTAGTTGGTGCTATAATGTGTCATAAACAAACCCCATGTCAATTGGTGCAGGTTATGGCAACTTTACTTAAAGATTATTTATGCAGGTATCATGTACTGACATAAGCATACATAATCATTTGTTAAGTGCTTATTATACCTAAAGCTTTGACTTTAAGCTTATAATAACTGTTTTAGTCTAAGAGTGAAATTGACTTAAAAGTCTTGAGTGCCTCTAGATTTTAATCCTTCGTGCATATAATGAGCATCATTAAAATGTGTTTTTGTTTGTTTGTTTGTTTGTTTGTTTGTTTGTTTGTTTTTGTAAAGTAGGTAGTCACTTCAACTCAAGTGGTACTGACACTTTTAGAGCCATTGTAAACCTTTTGTTACTTTGCGTCACTTGGCATGAAGCATTATGTAGCCCTATGAACATAAGTTTGTTATAAAGGGAGTACTTTATCCATGCTAAGATGCTAATTTGCACTTCACTCAATGTGACCTTGCTCTTTGTGCTATTAGAGACATTAGCTTGAGGAATAATTCGTCCCTCATGATACGTTAAAGGCTTTGTGGCATCTGCTACATTTGCTCTAATGCTTTATGCATGAGCATGGCAAGTCACGGGGTGTAAATGAAGACTGAAGCCGTCAGGACAGAACGAAGATGGCACCTTCATGCTTTTGGGCATTCAGCTTTGAGTCTGTGATGTGCACCATGTCCCCGTAACTCGTTAATTACACAAAACGGCATTTGGGATTTGGAATTGTGTTGTCTGAAGTTCGCTCCGGTTTTACATGTGCTGATTACATACAACATGCTCCTGCTGAGCTAAACCAAGACTCTAACTCTCTGTGGAAAAACAAACACTGGGGTTCTGGAACACAGTATCATAATTAAAGCTCTGGGGTCTGACGGTGAATTTTGGTGGCTGTGCAACATGAGCACGACTTTTCAGATATTCCTGAGGGTTTCATAGTTTTATAACTGGAATGGAATAAAATCAGTAAGTATGCTAGGTTTGCAGGTTGTTGTTGTTGTTGTTGTTGTTGTTGTTGTTGTTGTTGTTGTTTGCATAACCTCTTTTTCATGCATAACCTTCTAAAGAGGTTTTTGTTTTTGGGAAAGATTCAAAGTAGAGCCTATTAAGGAATCTATTCAAACAGTCTTTAATCATCTCGTGATCTTCTCATGATTGTGGTACTGGCTAGGGTCTGGAGTTACCACTTGTACAGTAACATGTCCAAGTCCAAACCAGTTCACCAGGGATGGATTAGTAAATCGTTCACTGACATAAATGCAATTAAAAAAAATAAGCATGTGCATTATTACTAAGTAAGTACTGTAGGTCTGTACGGAGAGAGCAGCTGCCTGACAAAACGTACATTCAAAACCAGTCACAGAAGCAAGAACACACATCTGATAGCATTATGTCATCTTAAACAACAGTTTATCTCCATAATAATTGTTTCCAAGCATCATTCTATTTGTTTGTTCTTCTTTATTTTCTTTTGTTTTTAATATGAACTTCAAAACGTCCCAGAACAAGTATAAGTGGATTGTACACCCTATATACAGTAGCACACTAGCTTTTCATTTAATGCTATTTGAGATTCAACCCAGAATATTCTATAAAGGAATAAGTGGAAATCTAAAGTAAATCCCGTAAGTTTCTCAAGACTGTCCACCACCTCCACCTCCTCACCCTCTGGCTAACTAGTTGCCAACTCTGCCAGTTACATTTAGTTAGTTCCCGCAGAATACAGTGGAACCTTGTATTACGAGCATAATTCGTTCCGGAAGCGGGCTCGTATTCCAAAACACTCATAAACCAAATCAAATGTTCCCATAAGAAATCATGAAAACTCAAATAATTCGTTCCACAGCCGATAAAAATAAATATAGAAAAATAATTCGTACAATATATGAAGTAAAAATGAAACAAATTAACCTGCACTTAAAAAAAAACTTTTTAAAAAGTTCAAATAAATCCCAACAGATAAGTGTTTCTGTGTGTGGGTGGGTGTGTGCGTGTGTGTGTGTGGAATTAGCCCCTTCCCTTGCCTCGTCTTACACAGTAAAACTCCTCCTTCCTCCCCCCACCTTGCTTTTTAAGTTTCACAACAAACACACACACAACGGAAACACCGTTTTAACGGGAAAAAAAGAAATCTGTCTAATGACACTCACGTGAGCGAAGACTAACGTTTTTTACCTCAAGTCATTTGGGAAAATAAATGTTCTTAGACCTCTCTTTTCCTTTTCACTTTCCATCATATGGGTTATACAATTTTCCCCCTGCTTATCTACCTTCATTTAGAAGTTAGGACTTAACTAACAACTCTCTTGTTACAAATTCAGACCCACACACTGTAACAGTAGTTACTTTGCACTCTTTTCACGAAGAGAAGTTTCTAATGAGAAAGTCTATGGGTCTGTTCTAAAGATTATTTTTAGATTTGTGGATATCGTGCTGCAGGCATCTCGCTAAAACGTAGGCACTTTTTATAAACTAAGCCAGACCCCACTTAAAAAAAAAAAAAAAATCCTTGCTCTAAAATTGATAGCTGACTTGCTAGGGTTAAATTCACCAAGCAAAGAGCTGCACCAATGCTTTGATGTGCAGCTTTACTGTCCGGTCCTGTGGTTCATGATGGAGGATAAAGGACCACAGAGTCCAAGGCTCTTCTTAATGGTGTGTTGTGTAACACTGGATCAGATGGTCAGACAGGTCCACAGCTCATGTTTTGTTGTACTTGTTGAGAGATTGAGCTTGGGAAGCTCTGAATTAAGCCTGCTACATTTCTATTTTCAAGTAAAGCTAGAACCTAGTTCCTATCTAAAGGGATTGCATTTGAAGATGGGATAAATAATTCATTTCAAAGACTTCTACAGTTCCTATTGATCTGAGCAAAGCAATAACCCCTGCAATAAATTATTGTCTGTCCAAGAGAAATCCAAGATGTACATTTTTTTTTTTTAATAAGGGGATGTAGAACTTTCACTTTTGAGACAGACAGAGGTCTGGCTTGTGGAGAAAACCATGAATCCCGATCTACCACAGCATTACTTTCAAAGTGTCACAGTTAGTATCTCGATATGCAAGGTCGAACGAGGACAATCTGGAAGGTTTAGACACCCATTCATGTCCCTCAGAGAGTTGAAAAGCACTTTCAGAAGACTGAAGAAAAAAAACGCCATTGTGATTTGACACTAGCATCATGGCCCATGCAGGGATGGGGGTGTGGGGTGGGGTGATGGTAGACTAACAGCGTATACTGATCAATATCTGGATTGAGATTCACTTGATCAATATCACACCCACGTGTAAAGGATTGGATCCACTGCTGTCAAGAACAGGGAAGTGTCTAAAGTTTCCCTGCAGCTCAGAATTCTATTCCTAACTTCTTTTTTTTTTTTTAGAATGAAAGTTTCTTCAAAATCTCGATCCAGCATGGTCATTTGGGATAAATTAGTGAAATCTTAAACCAGTTCCAACTGAACCTATTTTCGCCACAATTCAACATTGGACAATATTACACAAAAATTAGACCCAATTGTAGAACCAACATTTGAATTAGTGGCTGTTGTTTTATTTCTGTGATTTGATGGTGAGACAGCGGCATGATGCCATTGCTAACCCAAGTATAATGGAGTTCAATAGATGGAAAGCATAACCATCAGGTTTTTCTATTAACTCTTGGACCCACAGTGACACAAGTGTTTGAAGCACTTCAAATGTTCTGGAAAGTACTTATTGAGATTTATCCATGTCTTTAATTCATGAAGTTGATAAGTGACATCTAATTAATGTCCTGGTGGCATGTGCCAATCTGTGTTGTACCCATTTATCTACCTACTGTATGTCATCAGTTTCCAAAATGGTGGTGTGCCTGGATAGCACATGTGACTGAATTAGCTCATTGTAAAAAGCTTGTTTTTTTTTTTTTTTGGCTCTTGAACCGGTCATCCTTTTTACCATCTGTAATGATTTAATTTTTATATATTTATTATATATATTATATATTACATATTATTACAAATATTATATATTTAAACTGTTCTGACTCGGAGAAAAGGCCATATGGTCTATTTGGTCTGTGTCATATCCCCCTGTAGTGGGCACTAAGGTAGACCAGGGATGCCAGGACACGGGGATGCAGTGACATAACTGAAAGTTTTGTTTTTAGTTTCACTTTAGTGGCTCTGTATATGCAAAGGTGTAGAAGAAAAAGGCAAAACACAAGAATACTTCATTAGTTGAAGCCTTCTTGGTCTAAGTAGACAATTCACAGGACTTAATCCCAGTGTGTGGCCTGGAGCAGGTGGGACATTGTGGTCGCTGTTCTGAAGCAGCGGGAGGTCTCGAGTGCTGGTTACGGGGAGAGCGCCAGCGGTAGTGCCAGACATACCAGATCAGTATGAGTCTGCGGATGAATAAGGAAAAAAGGTTAGGCGTTGAGCCCTGACCATCCTACTCAAAGAATGGAGGATCTCCTGGTCCTTTTATAGGCGGCCGATCACCGTCTATAAAAGGACGATAGATAGACAGCCTGCCAGCCGTGGCAAGTTAGGGCACCCCGTCCATCGTTCAGGGGTAAGGGAGTTGTTTGCGGTGCTGAACGCGCGTTAAGTTTCTCCTGCTCTAGCCGAGCACAGAGCAGTCAGGATTTTAGAAGTGTAGGCTTTATACAGTACCCGCCGCCGCATCCCCATAGTTGTCCTTAAAAGAAAAATAGGACTGGGCACTTAAGGGTTAAAATTTTTGAGATGTTGGTACAAACAATTTCTATTTAATTTGTACCTTCTACCATTTTGTATGTTATGTTAAATTCTAACACAAATTGTATATGAGGGTTAATATGATCTTCCTTTGGGAGGCATGGTGGCTTAGTGGTAAGCGCTGTAACCTCGCACCTCCAGGGTCAAGGGTTTGATTCCTGCCTTGGGGTCTGTTGCAGGGACTTTGCATGTTCCCTGTGCTTAGTGAGTTTCCTCTGAGTACTCAGGTTTCCTGCCACCATCCAAAGACATGCAGATTAGCGTTTCCAAATGTCTCTGGAGTAGGCTCTAGTCCCGAGTGACCCTGTACACAGGATAAAGCGGTATAGGCGATGGAGACGATCTTCCTTTAAGCGTCATAAAAGTAAAAACCATCTTCCCATTAGTTCAGACTTCTTTTCTCCCTATTTATACCAGCTTTTTTGTCCTGATACATATCTTTTAGTCGGATCCTGATTCACTGTGAACCTTTCAGTCAAGCTCTCTTATTTGTATCTGTTTTCACATCTGTTTGGAGTGCATTACCTGTTCATTGTGAATAATGTATTTGTATTCCCTTACACACATAAACGGATGGTATGATGTCATCGAGGTCTGTTCGCTCCTCAAGGTCAGTCCAACAGGCTCTAGATCATAGACATCCTCCCTCCCTCGCCCTGTCCACCTCCACATCCCCCACGCCCTCCACCCCAGTACCATAACCGCCTCCCGTTCCCAGCGGCAGCGCTATCAGCGATCGAGTCAGATCGATCCCTGACTGTATTTATCGTCACGTCCTATTTCTTTTACAGCCAGCAAAAGCGCAGGCTCCGGTGGCGCAGAGGGTCGGAGCTAATCTTCCAGCAGGCACCAGATTAGATCGCAGTGCAGCAAACCGAACCTCTCTGAACACAAGAAACTGCAGCAGGCTGAATCTCCGCCTCAGCAACACTCACTCTGAAGGATAGGAACAAAGCGATAGATGAGCTGAGTTTTAAAATCTGCCAATTGACAAGTGTTGAAGTATACGGCAGCGTGTCAAACCTGACAAGTGAAAGACAAATGAGCTGCGGTTCTGCGAGCAGCGAGCGGTGTGAAGGCACGATAAGCCGACTAAATGTGAGTTTCTGAAATTTCCACTCTACCTAACAACAAAGGTGGGATTTTCTTTTTTCTTTTTTTTTTTTTCTTCTTCTTTCTCCTACAACATTTCCTTGTGTGGAGAGTTTTAACACCGGGCATTAATGAGAATCATAAATATTTTATCTGAGATTGATGAGATGAGAGAGAGCTCAGAGTTAGGGCTCAATCAAGGGAAGAAAAGAGGAAGAGAAGATTAGTGTGCTGTGTAGGCTTCT
This sequence comes from Clarias fuscus, assembly GCA_030347435.1. NCBI lineage: Eukaryota > Metazoa > Chordata > Actinopteri > Siluriformes > Clariidae > Clarias > Clarias fuscus. Next base: position 23,634,803 of record CM059225.1, on the reverse strand, counting down.
ACTTTACATTCCCTGGCACTGAATATCGTCCGTTTTTTTTTTCCCTTCCTCAGCTACAACACCCGCCTCCACGAGCCAGCATGTTTTCTTCCTTTACCTTTTTTTATTATTATTATTATTTTCCTTCTGTTTATACTGTGGACTGAAATTGAGTCTAGCACAACGCTGTTGAAATTCTCAATTCTGGTCAGAAGATGTTTCTAGAAAAGCAGCTCGGTCAGTAGTGCCATATTAATAGGTAACAACTCATTGACACACAGTTGACGTTAGACTTGTATGCTTCACATGAACTTTCCTTCTCTGGTCCCATCAAAGGGGTCGCCACCGCGGACCATCCAATCCGCACACAACTTGGCCACCCATTTCTCTATCCGGCACTGGCACTGCATGCAGTGGCTAGGTAGTATGTGGTGTGGCAACCCCCAATGGCAGGTCTCGAAACCCGGATTACATTTACATCTGAGCATTTGGCAGACGCCCTTATCCAGAGCGACTTACATTTTATCAAATCTTTTACATCTGAGCAATTGAAGTTGAGGTTAAGAACCTTGCTCAAGCGACCTGGGACCTTCCCATTGGTAGTCTAATGCCATAACCGCTAAGCACTTCCTGATCCCCCACCAAATGATTCAGACCCAGATCCTCAGATCCACAAATCACCAACCTACAGTAGATCCATAGCCAACTGAGCCATCACATAAGTATCTTTTAACAATGTGTATATTTGTATATATTTTCTAAAAGCAAATGTTTACTTAACACATTTTTAATGGTATAAAATATAACAGAAACCTGCTAAATTAGAAATCGTAATACTAGGGTTGATGTTATACAGTACTCTCTTGAAGCAGCTACAGTACAGAGCAAAAGTTTGGACACCCCTTCTCATTCAGCGAGTTTTCTTTTATTGTGTTCTTTAGCCCAAACGCGTCTCTTCTGCTTGTTGCCTGTCCTTAGCAGTGGTTTCCTAGCAGATCTTCTAGCATGAAGGCCTGATTCACACAGTCTCCTCTTAACAGTTGTTCTAGAGATGTGTGTCTGCTGCTAGAACTCTGTGTGGCATTGACCTGCTCTCTGATCTGAGCTGCTGTTAACCTGCGATTTCTGAGGCTGGTGACTCGGATGAACTTATCCTCCGCAGCAGAGGCGACTCTCGGTCTTCCTTTCCCGGGGCGGTCCGCATGTCAGCCAGTTTGATGGTTTTTGTGACTGCACTTGGGGACACTTTCAAAGTTTTCCCAATTTTTCCGACTGACTGACCTTCATTTCTTAAAGTAATGATGGCCGCTCGTTTTTCGTCACTTAGCTGCTTTTTTCTTGCCGTAATACAAATTCAACCTCTTTGAACGAGAAGGTGTGTCCAAACTTTTGGTCTGTACTGTACATAAAAAAAAAAAACACTTCTCATTTTGTATTTACTATTTATATACTTTTAAACATTTTTGTTTACTGTTAGCTGTAGATGATGTAGAACATCTGCTACATAAGTCTCCGTAACCAGGCTACTACTATTAAAGGTCCCCTCTGTTACTATTTATTCAACTTGTCAACACAAATCTCAGAGATTCCACAAAATATTTTTTAAATAAACATAACGTCTTTTATTTCCCTCTTATGAACTCTATAAGAGCTGCGCAACAATATGAGGAAGGGGATCTTCTTATATGAGGTCACATTAGTGGGGACATCTAATTGGCCAATACAAATTTGAAAAAAAAAAAAAACAAATAAGTAAAAGCACAGATTTTCACTTTCTTTTTGTTTGTTTGCACAAACTGCCTGGTGTCTGAATCTGAAAATAAAAAGATGACTAAAATGTAAAATTCGCATAATACTGTAGAACCCCTTTTAAAACAAACGTATTAGAATGTGCACACCTGTGATTTGTGTTACAACTGGATTTAATAAAACAAATCCACACCATCTGTCCAATCAGAATTGAGAATTCAGTAACTATTAACAAATATACTGTTTTAATAATGGTCATGGTAAGAACATTTATGTTGGTAAAATGATGCCACACCCCTGAAACCCTGTCGTTCTCTGTAAGCACATCATGTAATTGTTTTTTTTTTCTTTCCCTGAGTTCCTGAATTGCACCTCTGCTGTCACGTAGAACAAACAGAATGTACACACCCGCCGCCGGTTCACTCCGGTCTGAACTAACATGAGGGGAGCGCTGGACCGTGAAATTCACATTTTGGACTGAGTCGATGACAAGAATGGAATAACAGTAATAAAAACACAGTGAGGGTCTGCAGTTCCTTCAAACAGTGTTCACCGAGAACCTGACACAAAGCATCATTCGCTGGAACATCGATGGGTCGAGCAGATAATAGTGGTAGAGAAAAAAATAACTTGACCTCTACTTCATCAACTGCCCCACTCTTCTCCTCACGGTGCTGCCATGTTGTTGATTATTTTCCTATACCTGTGCCTCCTTATTAGCATCCTCTTAAACTCTCACTTTTGACTAATTGTTTCTTAATGAAGCTTTTTAAAGCACGGCAGCGGAGAGGTTAACGTCACATCTTAAACCGCGCACATAAAGGGAAGTTCACGGCGAGTCAGCACGACTGTGTATTTACGATTTTCTTGTTTTATGGGCTAATAAAAAAAAAAAAAAAAGCGCAAGCTTCTATAAACACAGCCGATTGCTCTATCTCGACGCCGCGATGGTGAAACGTGCCCGGAAAAAGTAATAAGCTCTTTTAAGCCGACGCTCTCTAACGTCCAATCAGCAACGATCTTCTCTCAGAAGTATAAATCAAGGTACTAATACAAAACCAGAGCAACAAATCATATCGAAGGCTCTCATATGTACGCACGACCTTTTATAAGCTGATCAGAAAGGTTAATAAGGAGAATGAACTTTAAAACACTCAAATGTCCGGATGAAGATCTGACCGGAAAACACATTTGTCAAAGGAAGGCTTGTGTTTGTTACATAAATCAGCGCTCATGGGAAGTTCTGTGAGCTAATTAGTGAATGAGGCTAACATGGCCTGGGAAAACCCATCACAGGGTTACTTTCTGACTTTCTGCATCTTTTATATAAGTATTCACTCCCCCTGTAAATGTTTTTTTTTTTTTTTCTTGTTGTACAGCGTTTTTTGTGTTTCTTTGCTGTAACTTGCAAATGAATTGGGTTTAGGTCAGATTTTGTCATGATTATACACAAACAGCCCATAATATCAGAATCGGGGGGAAATCAATACAGTTTGTCAAATTATTTAAATAAAAAAGTTAGAATTGCATAATGATCCAGAATCATGTGCTTACCCTACAGTCAACCTGTGATCTGAGACCTTACCTAACTACCAAGCAGCTTAAAAAGGATCAAAAAATAATGCAAAATGTTAAACAATCGAAAGAACACGGCAAGATCATGACTCGGTAACTGAGTAAAAATGTCATGAATATTTTTGCCAAACTGAAATGTTTCTTTTTTTCATTGTATTTTTCATCTCTTGCCAAGAATTTCACATCTGGCATTGGATTAGAAACTGAATTGAGAAAAGCACATTTACTGTGGTATGTAACTATCCAACAAATTTGATCAAGTCATGATGTTCAATATGCAAAGGATATTTCTCTCATCTAGCATGTTTTTTTTGTTTGTTTTTTTGTCCTCTTTCATCTGTTAAACTGACTCCTGACACAACTCGATCTTTCCAGGATAAGAAATAAATAAAACATTAACATTTAATTTTGATGAAATATTTTTAGAATAAAAAAAAAACTTTTTAGCTCATATACAGTATATACTATACTCATACGGTATATCCCAAAGTAGCATCAGAAAACATCTAAAAAAAGAAAAATTAAACTGCCTTGATTTCCATTTCACAGATTTCTTTTCATCATAAAAATACCACTGAAAGATGCATTTGTTCTAAAATAATAATAATAATAATAATAATAATAATAATAATAATAATAATAATAAAGACACAGAAAATAAAACAAGCCTAAAATAAGTTGATAGTTCATAACATAAAGTGACGTTTGTTTGTTTGTTTGTTTGTTTGTTTGTTTGTTTGTTTGTTTTTACATAACAAATTTTAGCTATAGTAAGCGATTTATTTGTATAGGCACTGGAGATAAAGAGCTACAAAACATATTTGGTTTTGAAAAATATATGTAAATAGGTTTATATATTAACGCAATTAAAATATCCATATTTAAAATACTGCACAATAAGATCTAATACAAATACACAAACAAACATAATTACAAAAAAATGTATGAACAGATCAGTAAATGCATTTTTTTTTTAAAAACTTAAAATGAAAGCTTTAAAAAAATAAAAATCAATAATTCAATACAAAATTCTAAATTGTATACTCTAATTAATCCAAATAAAATGTAATTTGCAAATGTCTAAAATTTAATCTTCATCAATAATACATAATAAATGTCTAGCTAATTAACTGTAGGCTACGGTTTTATACTAATTCCTTCATCTCTCTCTCTCTCTCTCTCTCTCTCACTGGTGGTAAATCTTGTTTGTTAATATTCACTGGAACACTTTTGCAGAGTTCAGCCTCTACTGTATCTACAAACACTCCGAGTGTCGAGTGATCCTGCAGCCTAGCAGTAATCCTGCATCAGCTGAATGAAATCATCGTGATGGACTATAATGCGCCTCAGAGATTGGTCAGTTACGCTGGAGCAGGGCCATTAAGGGCATTGAAGGTCAAAAGCAAGATTTTATGGTCAATATGAAACTTAATAGAAAGCCGATGTAAATTGAATAAGACCAAAATAATATGCACTGACTTCCTTTTCCTGTGAACCAACCTGACTCCCGTGTTCTGACCTGGCTGATGTTTATGAAGACAGAATGTCGAGTGTATTGCTCCGTATCGTGGAGTGTTGGCACGTTCTGTACTGAATACTGAGCTTTCCTTATCATATACATATGTGCATTTAGAGCGTGGAATTGATTTAAGGAAATATTAACAGATTTTTTTTATTTTTTATTTTAGATTATATGTCTAAAACAGTATCTACTGTGACATCAGTAGGAACAAAAAATGATATGATGTAATATATACATATAGTCTCATACAAAAGTTTAGGCACCCCTTGATTAACAGATTTTAGTCTTTTCTTTTATTGAAAACAGTCTCTCTTGGAAATGGAAAAAAAAAATGCAACAAACATAAAAAATAAAAACATCATTGTGGCACTGTGCAAAAGTTTGGGCACTCTACTTAATCAGTACTTAGTAACACCTCCTCTGGCAGATAGCACAGCATGCAAATGATTTTTATAGTCAGCTAAAAGTCTTTCAATTCTTGTACTTGGGATTTTCTCCCATTCTTCCTTGCAAATGCTCTTTTAAGATCTACCCACAAATTTTCAATGATGTTTTAATCACGGGACTGTGATGGCCGTTCCAAAACCTTGAGCTTGCGTCTCTTGAGGTTTTCCATAGTGGATCTCGAGGTATGTTTAGGATCATTGTCCTGTTGTAGAAGCCGTCCTCTTTTCAGTTTCAGCTTTTTTACAGATGCTGTGATGTTTGCTTCCAGAATTTGCTGGTATTTAGTGGAATCCATTCTTCCCTCCACGCGTGCAAATGTTTCCTGTGCCACTGGCTGCAACACAACCCCAAAGCATGATAGATCCACCCCCATGTTTAATAGTTGGCAAGGTTTTCTTTTGATTAAGCGCTGCTCCTTTTTTTCTCCAAGCATGCCTTTGCTGATTGTGGCCAAAGAGTTCTATTTTAACTTCATCAGTCCACAGCACTTGTTTCCAATCGCATCAGGCTTCTGTAGATGTTCTGTTACAGACTTCTGACGTTGGATTTTATGATGGGGACGCAGGTAAGGTTTTCTTCTGCTGACTCTTCCGTGAAGGTTTTGTGGAACGGTGCTCCACCTCTCCTGAGTCTGCTGAATCTTCCTGCAGGTTTTTTTTTGTGTTTTTTGTTTTTTGCAGGGTTTTGATTTGTATATTGTACATACAGCAAGCACAAATCAGTAACCCCATCAGACACTGCATCTATTGTGAGTACACATTTGTCTTCATGAAAATGCAAATATAAGACAGAATTTGCTGATTTACATTATGGCAGTTGGCAGACACCCTTATCCAGAGAGACTTATATTTTTATCTCTTTATACATCGGAGCCATTGACATTTAAGGGCCTTGCTCAAGTGCCCAACAGTAGCAACCTGGTAGTAGTGGTGGGATTTGAACCAGGAACCTTGCAATCACTAGTCCAATGCCTTAACCACTGCCTAATGCCTAAACACGATAATCAAGTTCAATCATTAGTTCAAGGTATTCTACAATATACTATACAAAAGAATACCAATAAAAATTCTAGCCATGTTGCGCATGTAATCGTATAAACAAAGAGCTAACAAGGGTGCCGAGGGCTCTGTGTGCATGAAGTATGCAAGCTCTCCCCACGCTTGGTGTTGTTTTGTCCTTCCACTGTATATTTCCAAATTGACCAGAAAGTTTGAATAGGTGTGTACTGTAAGTGTGCATAGGTGTGCCCTGTGATGGGTTGGCCCCTTAGCCAGTGTGTACTTTACCTTCTGTGGGTTAGAAGCTCTAGAATCTCCATGACTGACGCTCACGTGCTATAAGGTGTAGGTCAGTATTAAAGTGCAACCTACTGGGGGTGGTTTATATATGCTCAGGTAATGGGATACATTCTCCATTTGCCTTAATAGGTCATGTCAGACTGTTGGTTCGAGCAGTTCATAACGTAAGCAGCATTCAATTTGGAAAGCTGTTGGGAAATGAGAGGGATCGCTTTAAAAACAGGGTGAATCCCAAATGGATGCTTTCCGTCTCCTATTACTGTGTTTAATGCTTTCAATAAGCAATACATTACATTTATATCGGCACACTCCCCCCTTCATATGCAGTACAGACAGCAGCATTATACACCATCCTTACTTCAGAGCTGACTTCGAGTGAGGCCCAAAGGCCCTGTTGTGGACAGAACAAGTCATATTATTTGTTGTTTTTGACAGTCTTGTGTTCCCATGAATTGTGCAATGCACGCATTACTGTCTAACAATGATGAGAAATGTGTTGATGTTCCCAGCATTGCCTTCCGTCCTTCTCCCATCAATCCCACTAACGAAAAGGTCTCTGTATGTTGTCCGGTCATCATGGCTTAAGCAGACGTGATCAGCCCATTACCTTACAGCATGTGGCGGACATTATGACCTCTTTCCACTTCCCTCTTTCCTCAGAAATAAAGCCCTTTGTGAACAGCAAATGAGGAAAAATTGTTCACAACACGAGGCCATACTATATTCAAATCCCTGCTGATTCGGTTTCCCAACCAGTTAGCAGCCGTTCTCTCCTTGCCAGGAAGCCTGGTAAGACAATGGACCGGGGGTTTAGGGATGTTGGCAAGAGTTGAGGCCCAGAGAATCTTGTTAGACATTTTAAAGCAAATCAACTGAAACAGTTCTCTGCTCTGTATCCAAGTCATACCTCGGGATCGTCTCGGGGATCCTCAGAGGCACCAAAGGCTCCTGTTCACATTCATCAAAGTGGCTTTTAAAGGACTATTCATTCATTCATTGATTTTCAGTAGCCACTTTATCCCGCTCAGGATCATGGTCCGGAGCCTATCCCAGGAGTACCGGCCACCAGACAGGAATACACCCTGGACAGGATGACAGTCTGGCATAAGGATATTCACACTTAGAGGCTTTATCCGAAACACTTGCTGGCATGGTTTGGGAGCTGGGATGGAGACCAGAGAGCCCTAAAGCCATCAGGAACGCAGAGATAATAACACATTCAGAGCAAGGTAACTTTTGATCCAAGAAGCAGCAATGACACGCAATATACTGTAGCATCATCGCACATTATAAAGGAATGTGTGTTATACACAGTATTATAATTACCTGCACATTGATCATGGCTACAAATTTTTCCAGATGTTTTCTTCAATAGTGACATCGCATGAGATTTTTATCTTTTCAATAACATTTAGATAGAATAGAACGTGGGGATCAAAGAAGGAAATATGACCTCAGTTTTTGCAGTTCATAAAATAGCATTTGATGCATAACATTTTTTTAATACCCGTCTTGATCTTATAAAGACACTGAAGAAAACATGAAGATGACTCGATTTACAGTAGGTGAGAAATTTCTAACAATTTGTTAAACTCTGGAATGATCATGCTGAACTGTGAACTTTGTGCATTAAATGTGACGAGGGAAAAAGATAATGAACGGAAATCATTTAAGCACTTGGTGAAGTTCCACCATAACAACGCCTGGTAGAAATCAGAGCTATGGTTTATAGTTAAAGTTTGTGAACGAGAGGTTCTGAGAGCATGAGGAATCATTTTTACAGATGAACTGGCTACTAGATTGCGCATCTCGTACTCTAAAATGTGCATCCTGGCTGAAAGATAGTATAGTGGAGGACAGTTGCCTTGTATGGTGATGACCTTTCATTTCAGCCACACCATATCTTCACTTAGGAAACCTTTTTAAAAAAAAAACATATATATATACGGAGACACACAATATGTCAGGTTTGACATCAATGGTCCACTTTTCAAACGTACACACTTGACCTTGCAAACTTGCTGACCCTGTTGCTATCCTGTTGCACTCACCTGCTGTGCTATCATGGTAAATGGCTGCATTCGGGGGTTGTTCTGTCTCTATCTAATTTTACCCTTGGGTGCACTCGAGTGGAATTTATGAGGCACCCCATTATTTTAAACACTTGTTTCAGGCACTATTTCTCCCCGAGTGTCGTCATGTAGTCATGGAGAGCTAATGAAGAGCCGGTCGCATGTGGACGGTGAGGCAAATAAGCGAGATCGAGAGAGACACGAATCAGAATCACCTGGTTAAGTGAACGAGGTTTAAACATATGTAATGGCATCGTGATAACCTTCGCCAGTTTACTCAGTGACAATGACTTTTTATTGCTGAGAACATGAAACGAATTTTTCAGGTCTGAGAATCAGGTCAGCTCAGCGCATTGACCTTCACCTGATAACGTTTTGTCCTTAGAGTTCACTTCAGTATTTTATCAGAAGAGTTGGATGAATTCAAAATGCGTTATGTAATGTCTTGAGTCTTGAGAATGTCTTTTGTGGAGTAATTGCGTTGTGGCAGAAGTTGATTCATTTGCTACTGCAATTTACTTTCACACAATTGCAGCTGGAAATTACAGTTTTAGGTAAATTATATAATCCTCTATAAATTGGTGATTCTGTAACAGCTAGTAAAATATATTGTGTTGCTCTTTAAGAGAGAAAATAAAACAATTTTTCTTAGCATTTTTCTATTTCTTTAGGGCAAAAATATCAACAATCAATATCTTTTTTTTTTTTTCTTTAAAAAACAGACCCCAGCAAAGGATGGTCCAAATGGTTGAGATGTCACTTTATGGTAAAAGTATTCTCAAAAATTAATATCATAACATGAAGTGGTGCTACAACACAAATGTTTTGGCCATTAGATCCACTTTTTTGCAGCATAAACCATTTGAAAACATGTTGAAAACTGAGTGGTAGAGATGGCTCAATCAGGTTGAAATCAACAGATTTTATATATATATATATATATATATATATATATATATATATATATATAAAAGAGAGAGAGAGTGGAACCTTGGATTACGAGCATAACTTGTTCCGGAAACGGGCTGCACTTAACCTGCACTTTACCTTTTAAAAAAAGTTCAAATAAATTCCAACAGATAAGTGTTTCCGTTTGTGTGCGCAGGCGCCGTGTATTCGTGTGTATGTAAACCGAGTTACTCGCAATCCAAGGTTCCACTGTATCTGTGTGTGTGTGTGTGTGTGTGTGTGTGTGTGTGTGTGTGTGTGTGATATTTTATATATAAATATATATAACTCAGGGAGTTTTTCCTTGCCACCGTCGCCCTCGGCTTGCTCATCAGGGACAATCTTATCATTTTGATTTATACACGTTCACATTTCATACAAACTTACTTCTTTTGATTGTGTAAAGCTGTTTTTGCGACAATTTCAATTGTTAAAAGCGCTATACAAATTGAATTGAATATATATATATATATATATATATATATATATGTGTGTGTATATATAATATATATATATGTGTGTATATATAATATATATATGAAATACATTATATAATGATTTGAAGAAAACGAAAGAAAAAAACGTTGAGCAAAATATTAGCGGTTAGTAGCCTGGCAGTTTTATTGTATGTGTGTTTTATTGCTTACTTTATTAGTTGTTATTTAGCCTGATTATGTTAGAAAAGGTTCTCTTAAGTACTGTATAATTATGAAACTTGTGAAAAAAATTAAACATAAAACATTTTTTTAATCATGTTTTTTATTGTATTTTTGCTAAGAAAGATATTTGGAGATGGTAATTATAGAGATGGTAAATTAGCATTATTTTGGAACAAAAGGGCAAAACCCTGTTTCAAGACCAGAGAAATAGTAACTTGGCAAAAATAAATAAATAAATAAATAAATAAATAAACAGTGGAAAATTAGTCCACAAGTTGTTCCTTCAGCATGGAAGGCAAGGAAACATGCCGGTATTACTCATATCACTCCTTTGGAATCTGCAATCCATGCCATCATGTCCTAGGTGAGATGTAGACAGGAACGGTGTGAATAAGTGCAGCTCTGGCACTAGTGTATCTGCATGCTGTCCCACTCTCAGGCCCTGCATGATGCCAATCAACTGATCAGCACAGCCAGTGGGTGTGAAGTTCACCCTGGTCTCAGACTCCCAGCTTACTGTCCCCAGGAAGAAGGGAAACACAAAAAGTATCACATTGCAGGAGAGCTGACACCTACAGTAAATGTGTCCTCAGAGCAGGACACTAAAAGTCTGAAGATTTTTCTTTCCTTGTTCTTTTTTCTGTTTTTTTTTTTTTTTTAATAATTCACCTTGTAGTTAAACAAGGTGGTTTAAAATTCTCCAGAGTTCTTTAGAATTCAGAATTTTACAAATCCTCAGAGCTTGCATTCAGCCATATAGTATTTTATTGTTAAGACAAATGTATTCAAAAGATTTAATAAAATAAAAATCTGTATAAAATCAGGGCAGTGGTGGCTTGAACGGTTAAGGCTATAGGTTATTATGTTTCTGATCTTCAAGCCCCAGCACTGCTAAGTTGCCACTCTTGGGCCCTTGACCTTGTCTTCTCCAGCAGTGCTATATCCTAGCTGCTAACTGGGATATGCAGAAACTAACATTTTTGGGGCAGTGATGGTTCAGTGTATTAAGGCTCTGAGATACTGATCAGAAGAATAAAAGAATTTCTCTGTGCAGTAATGTATATGTGACAAATAAAGGCTTAACTTAAATACATTCAACATTGCCAAATTAAATGGTAAATTGAATGAACATCCGAGGACCTTCACTATGGACAGCGCAGACATGGCATCACATCAGGGCTGTGAAATGTCATATGTTTTGAATGCAGCCCTGCAGTAATATCACACATGCTTATTTATTTTATCTATCCATTGCCCATGGGTGACGATCGCCACAAAAAAAAAAAAAAAAAAAAAAAAAAAACATCTTGAGCCATGCATTTAATAAACCCTTCATGAGTTCTCAGCTGGTATAATCCACACTGTGTCTGACGTTGAAAAATTCAGTGTGAATGCTAAGCGAATCAAGACTGACATAACAGTTTATGCTTTAGTCTGAACCAAGAGAGCTTAATTACAAATGTGGACACACCCTAAGTGTGAAAAAGTGTTATGCTTACTTATTTGTCTGAATCGAAGAAATAAATGAACAAAGAAACTAATATACAGTGGAACCTCGGATCGCGAGTAACATAGAGTACGAGTGTTCCGCAAGACGAGCAAAGACTTTTAATAATTTTCTAATTGGAAACCGAGCGAAAGTCTTAGTTTATGAGCGCCGAGTATCATGCATCACGCATGCGACTCTTATTTTGACACTGAGCGGCAAGTGATCACAACTGAGCCATCTCTCTTATTGAATTATGGGTAATCGTCTCCCCTACTGCGTCTTAGTGCTCGTCTCTTACTGGTATAATCAACATCTTCCCATCAAATTCACCTGTCTGGACTCTCTGACCCTGAACAATAAATAACCTGTGCTACACACCCTCCTCATTCCTATACTGATGTTTTGGATTTTTTATTTTTTTGTTTTTTGCCTTGAAGGAGTGAGTTAGCTTCACACCTGTCCAAAGGGATAACGCTGGCAATGGCAGGAAGCGCTAACCTGTTTCAACGCTCCAGTCCTTGAGGGAGGTTCCTCTTGTCCTTGAGTGTCTGCTGGCATTCCTGGACTTACGTCACACTATAATGTGCTTATATTAGTCACTGGCACACTCTTACCTGACAGGAAATGTGTACAGCATTGAGACATCAAGTTTTGGCAAAGCAGAGAGAAAGAACGTGTTGAAGGATGACTACGGACATCAGATTTCATAATAATTTCTTACGAACAAAGTGGTTGGATTTTGTTTGATGTCATATAGCCAAGGTATTGCATTATACTAACCCTAACCTTAAACTTTATGGGCCCTAGCTTAGTGTACATTTGCTAGGCCTAGTTTGTATACAGTACGTGGGATTTGGGATCACTTTCCAACTCCATAGTCTATCCTGATTTTTTTTCCTCTCTACATTGTAAAACCATGCAATAATCTCCTCTGAAGAGTTGATTTCTGCTACTTCTGCTCTCTAAAGCTTCATAACGGCTCTAATCTGAGGTGCTGGTTGTTAATTGGTGATTCCTGAGGCTGGTGACTCTAAATGAACTTCTTCTCCTCTGCAGCAGAGCTACAGTTTTCATCTTGCTTTCCTGAGAAGGTCTTCATGAGAGGCATTGGTTTCATCATGGAGCTTGATGGGTTTTGCAAATGCTCTTGACACAATGCTGTTCTTGCAGGAACTTTTCCAGAACAGCTGACCTCAACTGACTGTTGTTGTTGTTGTTGCTGTTGTTATTGTGGTGGTGGTGGTGCCAGTACTTTGTAAGAGTCAGAGATAAACCTTTTAACTATAAGCTACATCTTCAGGACAAGAATTTATGCTTTTTTAGTAATTTTTCTTAGTAACAGAATACATTTTTACTCATTAACTTTAAGTAGGAAAGAAAAATGAAGCCGGTGAGGAAATGACAGCTTATAGTTGTAATGACAGCACTAAATATTCTTAATAATTGGTAAGTCGGTATAAGAACTTCATCAGACTATCAGATGATTTGTCCCATTTAATTTTATACAGTCAGAAACCAAACCAAATAGCAAGTGATGCAAAAGTACACTTTTTGTCATTTTTTTTCTCTAAGGCTCTACAGGGTTAACCTGGTTCATACAAGGTCTACATGAAGGTCATGGTGCCTGAATAAAGCATAGGATGTGTCTATTTCTCCTATCTATCATGTTTTCCTAAATAATTGATGACCCTGATTTTAGGCGAAAAGGTAAACCTGAACAAAGGGCTCAGTCGTGTCTGTAGAGGAATGTATAAGAGGGAATGGAGGGCATGAAGCGAGCACAAGAGATGGTTTATCAGCTCAGAGCATTAGCAGAGAGAAAGAAAAAGAGATAGAGAGCCTAATGAAGGGTTATGGTGCAGAGTGTTATCAGAGTTGATGGGAGTCAGATTATAATTTGGATGGCTCTCGTACATAAAAGAGGCTTGCTGATATGTAATCAGTTTCCCATTCAAAGCTTCAAATGGCTCCCACAGCACTGGCTGCAAGTCGTTAATCCCCCACCAACACACACGCACACGCACAATTGAGAATTTCGAGTTTGTTAAAGGGCGGTCACTGGTTTCATCTATGGGCCGAGCTGCCGCTTCTGTGTTTTTAATTTGCATCATAATCGCATGTTTGTGCATGTTCACCGAATCTCTGGCACCCCTGAAAACAGCTGCTCTCTTTGATAAGAGGTGTCCCAATACCCCCCCCCCCAAAGAATAAAACTGTGCTCTTGCGCCACGGTCGTTTCATTACCATGTGGGAAAACATTCTTGAACGTGCAGCCAGGATCAGTTACAGCACAGTTTCCAGAGGACACGTTTGCAGCGTGCCAAGCTAGCGACTCTGACTCGGGAGCGTCAGTTGGGGAAATCGCTGGCCATCTGTTCTTCCTGCGACAGAATCCTGCCCTGCAATTAGCGATCCAGTGACAATTTCTGTGATTTTATTTATTTTTTTTTTTTAAAGATGAGCGTATTAAACAATAGCAATTCAGTGAGATCTGTGGAACATAGATCCAAAATGGCAACCGGAATTTGCGCCTGAGTTGTTTATGAAAACAATAAGGAAATGTAGGTTTTTTTTTTTGTTTTGTTTTTTTTCAAATAAGAGATAAACTATCTTAATATCAGAATGTGTGGACAAATGAAAACACTTGTTCACTTACTGCTAATAAAAAATGGTGATACTGGAGACTCATTCTATGAAAGTTCTCATTATACAGAAAATTCAATTATTTCACACCTATAAATTTCTTAAATTCTTTTATATTGCGAGTCTCAATAGCATAGACGTGTCACTCACAAAAACCAATCAATGCCTTTTGACCAATCACCATGGAGAATTCGTGGTTTACGATGACAATAGTTATGCAGATCGCTTTCCTAATCTGCACATAAACAACTTCTCATTCATCTGTATTGGTATCTAATCTTTGACTCTTTGTGTGCTTTTTTTTTTCCTAGCGAGCCCAACAGGTCCGGGTCTGAAGGCATACCCCGACCCGGTGGAGGTGGTCCGGGAGTCCAGCAGCACCACGGGCATGGTGGTGGGTATCGTGGCGGCCGCCGCTTTGTGCATCCTCATCCTACTCTACGCCATGTACAAATACCGCAACCGGGATGAGGGCTCGTACCGCGTGGACGAGAGCCGCAACTACATCAGCAACTCGGCGCAGTCCAATGGCACCGTCCTCAAAGAGAAACCGGCCAACGTGGCCAAGAGCACCGCTAAGACCAAGAAAAACAAGGACAAGGAGTACTATGTTTGATCGCTCTTTCACTGGAGGTGCTCCAGGACCATTTTTTTGAGGATTTTACAAATAAAATACAGGATCTTTGTTTTGTTTTGCTTTGTTTTGTTTTTCCCCCTCTCTCGATCTCTCTCTGAAAGAATACTACGAAACCATATCCTGTGTATAATAGCAAGAACATGGGGGTGAAAAAACTGAAAGGATAATTTGCTTTGAAAAAAAAAATGTAGTCGGTTTATCTAAAATATTGCATTACAGTGCAGATTGAAGGTTTCTCTCATGTCCGGATGGCAGGGACAGGAGGTAAGCGGCAGGCAGGACGGTGCTGGCGTGGCTTCAGCTGGACAAGAGGACGTCTGAGGGAAGCATAGCTGATTAAATACCTAATAATTAACTGCAAAGCAGATTATCAATATGAAACCCATCTGCACCTCAAGTGGCCGGCCAACGAAACACTGCGCTTATGCGCAAGACAGACGGCACCATCCGCTAATGTGTCAATTATGAAAGGATTCTTTTTTTTTTTCCCACAATAAAAGCAGTCCAGTTATAAAGAGCTTGTAATCGCTCCCCGGACCAGTAAAGACGCTCGCGAGCCTCCCGAAATCTAACATGGGAGCAAACTGCTGAAAGCCCGCCGGCGTGAGAAACCCAAAAGCAATCTCAAAGCAATCTCAGCGCCTTACGTTCTCAGCTGGAGGAAAACTTAAGGCCATTTAACAGTGGAAACACATACAAAAAAAAAAAGCGACCGTTCGAGAAACTCTTGATGCACGTAACAGTATCTTATTACATATGTTTATACACCCACATCTAAATGTGCTCTCTGGACCGTGACAGTGGTGTTTTATAGCCTGTTGTATAGACGCAAAATTATACCTGCTCCTCGATCATGTATTTTTTTTTTTTTCAGTAATAAAATGTTTCAAAAAAGGAGAAAAAAAAAAAGAAAAAGTAAGTGTTAGTAAATGTTGCTAGATATAGATTTTATCACAATGCAAGCAAAGGCTTATTTGAGTTGCTTTCACCAGTTTATCTTTAAAGCTTTACCCAGACTTCACGCTAAATGCTAAACCAATGTTACAGCCCTAAATTGTGTCTTGTTTATGAATGAGACGTGCAAAAGACTAAACAAGTCTCATAGTGATGAATGGTATCCCGTATTTCTGAAGAAAAAAAAAAGTAAAAAATCTGCACTCTATTAATAATCCATTCACCATTTTGTGTGTGTGTGTGTGTGTGTGTGTGTGTGTGTGCGCGTGTGTGTGTGTGTGATTGAGTCCTGTCTTCCGGTCTTTATATCATCCATATCTGTTTCTACCCATGGGACGAGCAAATCAGGAGAAAAAGTCCAGACTATGAGCTAAACCTGCATTAAGTGCATCTACGTTTGGTTTATTTTCTAATTCTACCAGTGCTATTCTTTTTCTACAGTATTTTCTGTTCAGATTGTGGAGATTCTTTATTGACCTCAAAGTACACAATTTATTATAAAAAAAAAATAGTTTTGGAAAATTAAATGAGCAAATAAAATATTACCTAAGTGAACTAATGGTTTGTTCTGGAATTATTTTAATATCTGTAAGATATTTAAAAAGCAAATGACAATATTTATAACATACATCTGATTCAACGGCATTTACAACTAATAAAATCAGCAGAAGACATTTTTGAAAAAAAACACCTGCGGGAAAACGAGAAACAAAAAGTGCGTGGTTTCATTAGTGAGCACAATACAAAAGATTCCACGCTCATTATGTCCTTGTACTGCTACTTGTTAATAAGCAGTGTTGGCGGACGTTACTTTTTAAAGTAACTAATTACATTACAAAATTTCTGTCTTCAAACAGTAATCCGTTACATTATTGCGTTACTTTCTGATAAAAGTAACTAGTTTGAGTATTTTTCCGTTGTAGAAAATGAAAACTCCTTATGCATGTTGTTTTAGTCGAGACCTTTTATAATTATTCTACCATCATCACTCAGTGAAGTCTGGCCCATAATCTTTTAACTACTAATACCCCTATCTCACCAACGCGGTTTCGCGCGGTGGCCGTAAGTACGGTTCATCATGATTCACCGCGAGTTCCGGCGCTGTGATTAGTTTTCCATCTTTCCGCGCGTCGGTCCTCTTATAGTCAAACCGCATAGGTGAAATAGGGGTATAACAGCAGGAATAACAGAGGGGGGCGGGGTATCGGAGGCGGGGCTTGTTGGACGACTTTCTCAAACACACACACACACTAATGGATTGGGAATGACTGCTGTCTGGCTCACAGATTACATAAATTGTCTGAATAACGGATTACATTGTTGAAAAAGTAACTAAGTAACTGAGTACTTGAATGGCGGACTGAAAAAGGTTAGTTTACTCGTTACATCAAAAAAGTAATCCGAGTACTTTGTAACACGTTACACCCAACACTGAAGTTGATGTGCTGAAAGCAGGAAAAATGGTCAAGTATAAGAATCTGAGAGGTGTTAACGAGAGCCACATTGTAATGGTTAAAAACCACCTGGGTTAATGCATCTCCAAAACAGCAGGTCTTCTTACTGGGCCACAATTTGATGAAAAAGTATTTCTGGAACCCACAGTGCATCGTGGCTTGTTGTGTTCAGGGCTGTGTAGCCACACACCAGTCAGGGAGCCCATGCTGACCCATGTCCACTGCTGAAATGTCCTACAGTTGGCATTTGGGAATTGGAACTAGACCATGGAGCAATGGAAAAAAGCGCCCTGGTATGATGGATTACAATTTCCTTTTCATCAGGTGCATGGCGGGGTGTGGTGCTATGGGAAAAAGATGATCCGGTAAGAGCAGCATGATGCTCTGGGCGATGTTCTGCTGAAGAAACCCTAGGACCTGGCATTCATGTGGACGTTAATTGAATAAGTAACACCTACCAGAAATAGTTGCGAAGAAGGTAGTCCTTCATGGTAATGGCCTGAGGAATGGTTAGAAGAACAGGACAAATAGTTCCAAATAGTTCCAAGTTACTTTGGTAATGCTCTGATTTACTGATCAAATGTTGAGGGTTCAAACCCTAGCTCTACCAGATTGGTGCTGTTGGGCCCTTAAGCAGGACCCTTAACCCTGTCTGCTCCAGGGGCTTGGTCTAATGGCTGACCCTGTGCTCTGAACTGCCCTGTGCATTAATGTACTGTATATGTGACAACTTAATCTGTGGAACCAACTGGACTAACAAGTCTGATCCATGAATACCCCAACTCACAACTTACAGGATCTGCTGCGAACACTTTAATGCCAGATACCAGAGCACACCTTCAGAGGTCTTGTGGAGTCCAGGCCTTGATGGTTCAAGGTTGTTTTGGTGACAAAAGTAGAACATGCTCAGTATCAGGCAGGTGATTTTAGTCATATGCCTGATTGGTGCATGGGTTTATATGTATGTAAAATTCTGCAAGATGGCCAACACAGTGATATGAAATGATGCTTTGTTTTATAACATATTTGGGGTTGTGCTCTAATAGAAACATAAAGAATGACAGAAAGTAGAGGTGTGATCATGTGGAATTATTTATATTGCCACAAATTTGATTATTTTCTCATAACAGCATGTCCTGAAGTGTTTTATTTCTCTTATACCACATAAATGATGTCATATTCTTTATTAAAAAAAACACAACATACTATTTTTCATTATTGTATTTACACTATTGTTACACAAATACATGAATATCTTGCCATTCTATTGATAATCCACAAAACATTAACTCTTTCATCCTGAAAAAAATTGCACTGACACTGGAGACTCCTTCCATGAATGTACCAAAAATCAACAATTATACCCTTTTTTTTTTCTTTATTTTCTTTATGCAGAGCATTCATGTGTAAATGAATGGTTGCTACATTATATACTATATACAGTAGGAAGAGCAAATTAATCGACAACTTCTGACCAATCAGATTTCAGTTGGGTTTCCGACTTGACATCACAGCTGCCCTGAGAGATCCTCTGCTTTTACTTCTACCTCCAGTTGTTTAATTTATTGAAGGCCGGATGTAATATATCCGTCCAAGAGAGCACAAAGAGAATATGGTATGAAAAGAAAAAATGATGTAGGAGACGGAAAGCAGAGACGCTCAGAAAATGGAGCTGGAGCAGCAGGAAGAGGCGATCTACAGATCTACACCACTCTGGAGCGTTAACGCTACATCAGGCTTTCTGCAGTAAACAGAAACAACAAGCAAGAACTGTTCGAGCATCGAGCACGACAATCTGCACAGCAGCAGGATGGTGGTAACGGGGTATGAAGGAAACAGGAGGAGGCTGTAGGATTGTTTTACGTTTATGCAGGAAATGTGAGATTTGTTGTTCTCACAATGCAGAGCAGCTGACACGAAGCAAAATGACAATTTTATTGCAGGAAAAATATAAGCTATATTTTGAATGTTTGTTTTGATTAAATATGCAATAATTCACATTGTGAAAGAAAAAAAATATATATTTTGTTACATGATTTCTATAAATGTTTTTTTAAGAATTATATTGTTTCTTTAATTCATTAATTTAGATTTTTTTTATGATTTTAAATGATTTCTTTATTTTAAATAACATTTTTATGATGCAATATTATACAAGGGTGAATAATAAAAAAATCTAATATATGTAATAATTATGCAATTGTGCTAAAAATATAATATTTTAAACAATTATAGTATTTTTAAACTTCCTTTTTGAAGAACATCATTAAAACTGTATTATTATTATTATTATTATTAAAATATTTTTTACAGTTATATTTTTAAAGCATGATCATTAGTTTGGATTAATTTAAAATGTCGTTCAGGATTTACTTTTTTTTTAAATATATATTCTACAATGTTAGAAGTTCAAATAAGAATGATTTAGGTGAAAATTGTGTAAACAAGGGCAAAGAGGATTTTTATTTTATTTCTGTTCGGAATGAAATTTGTTCATTTCTTCATTCTAAAAAGAGCAGAAAGAAGATCAGGCAAACCCGCTGACATCTATGGGTTTAAAACTTCAAAAGAAAAAAAGTACGTGTCAATATCCCCACACATCCCTTTTCTCATTTCCCTCACCGTTCTCATGTGGATGCGCTGAAGAGAGAGACTGAAAAAAGAGGATTTAGTGCAAATGCTCCCATTATTAATTTGGGATTAGTCTTCTGAAACGTAACCACGGAGCTACTGTTCATCCTGGTATAATCATAGTTAAAGAGGGGGAAAAACATCACGCAGGAATTTTGTGACTTTTTTGTAGCACTGACTCGTTCTGTCTTATAGTCACCTAGTGTTCGTACAGTGTACAAGTAGGAAAAGCAAACAAATACAAAAATGGAAAAAAGGTTTCCAAATTGATGTTACAAAGTACTTTTTTTTTAATCAGTTTCAATGTGTTATTTTAGTCAATCGATGAAGTCAATCACTGTTGATTTTTGGCTTCTTAAGTTTTTAGTGCATTCATTCTATTGCTACATTTTTTTCAATTATTGGTATGTTGTTTTAATTATACTGTGTGTATATGTGTGTGTATGTGTGTGTGTGTGTGTGTGTGTGTGTGTGTGTGTGTGTATATATATATATATATATATATATATATATATATATATATATATATATATATATATAATGTGTGTGTATATATATATATATATATATATATATATAATGTGTGTGTATATATATATATATATATATATATATATATATATATATATATATATATATATATATATATATATATATGTATGTATATGTGTATATATATATGTATATGTATTGTGTGTGTGTGTATATATATGTATATGTATTGTGTGTGTGTGTATATATATGTATATGTATTGTGTGTGTGTGTATATATATATATATATATATATATATATATATATATATATATATATATATATATATATATATATATATATATATAATATGTATGTGTGTGTTATTGCTAAAATATTAATATTTTTAAAAATGTTGTTGTTGTTGTTGTTGTTTTTATATGAATATTATCTATGGTGTCAAACAGGGACTTTTATTGTGTAGAACAACAGAACACAGTACTGAGAGTAAAGATGTCCTTTTATTTCTCTTTATAATCCCCTGCTACACTTATATGATGTCTAGTCGAGCAGGTCTTGTGGGTGTTCCCAGGATGCAGGTGTACTGTATGTACAGTATCTCCAGTACCGAAAGTGGTCTAAGGAAGGACAACTGATGAATAAACTGTCATTAATGCACATAGGGAGAGAAGGCTAGCATGCCTGGTCGAATTACATATACTGTATAAACTGTATATTTATTGGTAATTTTTGTTTGTAAATAAGAAATAAGTCCTTCTCCTAATAGGGTGATAACAGTAAGTATGTTGATTATTGTCCTATACCGTGATGACACCGAGTGATTAATCCCTTACACGCCTTCTCATTTGTGTGCACTTTGTTAGCAGCGTGACAGTGCGCTGTATTTATGATGAGTATGTTGTATATAGACCTGATTACAGTGATACTCAACCCCACTATAATGAAGGACAGATATAACACAGCCACCTGGACGACTATATTTCTGTCGTGAAGCAGGAATAAAAGGCCGAGGTGTTCTCTATAAAGAAATCCCAGTTTAATTATATGGACAGTTCCTCAGCCTGTTATCCACATGTCCAGATGCCTGCGTATCATAAATCAATAGGGGGTCCATTTAGAGGAGCAATAAATGGAGCCGGACGATCACCATCAATGCGTCTGTGCGGCTCTGGGACGCGGTAATGGACATCCTGCTCCCATTGTATGGATTTAGAATAAAACAAACCGCGCACGTTGTATGATACATCAATAAGTTCAGGCTTGTTATAGAGATCATTAGAGTCCAAAGCCTTTGACTAATCTGTTAAAATACCAGCGTGCTGTTGATTTTCACACCAACAACAGCTTTTATAATCGCATCATCAATACCGCGTGTTAATCAACTGGATGGCTGAAACTGATCCCGAGTCAGACCGAGACTGAGGCTCATTCCATGAAGATCCTGAATCCGAGTCTGGGATTATAATCATCTGGTTCTAACGATGTGGTGTGTGTATGCGTGTGTGTTTGGTTCTAAATCTGCGAGTGTGTGTGTATGATGTCTAGTTCTAAATGAGATTTTGTGTGTGTGTGTGTGTGTGGGTGGTTCTAAATCTGATTTTGTGTGTGTGTGTGTGTGTGTGTGCGTGTGTGTGTGTGTGTGTGTGTGTGTGTGTGTGTGTGTGTGTGTGTGTGGTTCTAAATCTGATTTTGTGTGTGTGTGTGTGTGTGTGTGTGTGTGTGTGTGTGTGTGTGTGTGTGTGTGTGTGGTTCTAAATCTGATTGTGTGTGTGTGTGTGTGTGTGTGTGTGTGTGTGTGTGTGTGTGTGTGTGTGTGTGTGTGTGTGTGTGTGGTTCTAAATCTGATTTTGTGTGTGTGTGTGTGTGTGTGTGTGTGTGTGTGTGTGTGTGTGTGTGTGTGGTTCTAAATCTGATTTTGTGTGTGTGTGTGTGTGTGTGTGTGTGTGTGTGATTCTCTATTTGTTTCTGAATGTGATTGTGATTTGCTTTCTATTTCTGGGTGGATTTTCTGGTTTTGATGTGACTTTTTGGTTCAGGATTCTGGTTCATGTTTCTCCCTCACTGTTCCACATGCCTATTCTGCAGAACACCCACACACACACACACACACACACACGCACACGCACACGCACACAGAGTCCATGCGGAGGACGTTGCCGTAGTCCCTCCTTCCTGCCACCTCTGCCCGGGTCGAGCGCTCAGGATCGTGTGTGTTCTGTATGAAAGCCAGCGGGCAGCTGAAACGCCCAGGAGGACCGAAACACACCGAGCAAGGGCAGCGAACACGCTCGGGTTCACGCCGGTGTCATTTATCACATCTGACGTGCCCGCTCGATTGTCTACGCCCGTTCGCCTTTATTACTGCCACTTTTATTCAGCCCTTCATAACAATGTGCTCTCCAGTCGAGAGCGGAAATCCTCGGAGAGAAGCAGTGTGGAAAAGTGCCACGGAAGAGCAAGGAGACAGAGTCCGGCCTGTTTCGGGCGAACTTCAAAGTGTCATGTGGAAAGAAGAAGAAGAAAAAAGAAAAAAAAAACGATCCCGGAGACAAGGGCACTTCCTTCACTGTCCCTGGCTGGATATTACTTCACTGGAAATAATGAACACATGGAGCAGCAGGTTACAGCTCCTCTGATCAGCGCTTTCATTTCTTCACAAACACGTTACTGTAAAATAAACCCCACAGACGAAATCCCGCAAACACTGGCAAACAGCAGCGGTCCAGATTGATGCATTTAATTCTATGATTAACAAAGATTTAACGGCTCTCCGAACAGATGTAGTAGTAATAGGATTATTAATAATTATTGTTATATTTAAAAAAAACAACAACAAAAAGCTCAAATATTTTAAGTGTAAAATATCTGTCAGATGTTTTTAAACTGAGACTAGATTTGTTTCACCGTATTGTATTGGTTTGTACTACTAATGCATAAATACTGAAGATTATCAGACTATAATATCAGAGGTGATGATGATGATGATGATGATGATGATGATGATTATATACACATATGTTTTTAATGGAAATTTACTACTTTAAGTATTCAAATCTGAGCCTGTTTTTCCTTTTTACCGTGTGTGTGTGTGTGTGTGTGTGTGTGTGTGTGTGTGTGTGTGTGTGTGTGTGTGTGTGTGTGTGTGTGTTGAATCTGGCTTTGATTCTGACTGAAATCTGATTATGATTCTAATCTAATATAGTTCATGTTCTGATTTTTTTTACTGTTTGTTTGTTTGTTTGTTTGTTTGTTTTTAAACCAGTAAACACCCAGAGCATTTTAGCCTTATTTTGTCATAAATAAATACACATATTAATTATATATCACTATCATACAGTTGTTATATGGTTGTTTCTCGTTGTTTCTATGATCGCAATAATAATAATAATAATAATAATAATAATAATAATAATATTTTTAAACTCTGTGTGTGTGTGTGTGTGTGTGTGTGTGTGTGTGTGTGTGTGTGTGTGTGTGTGTGTGTGTGTGTTGAAAACATAAACCTGATTATGATTCTAATCTAATATAGTTCAGGTTCTGATTTTTTACTGTTTGTTTGTTTGTTTGTTTGTTTGTTTGTTTGTTTGTTTGTTTGTTTTTAAACCAGTAAACACCCAGAGCATTTTAGCCTTATTTTGTCATATATAATTAATATGTGTATTTATTTATTTATCACTATCATACAGTTGTTATATGGTTGTTTCTCGTTGTTTCTATGATCGCAATAATAATAATAATAATAATAATAATAATAATAATAACACTTTTAAACTGGTTAACATTTTTTTCTTCTGATTGTGAATCTTAAACTGTTTCTGCTCATGATTGTGTGTGTGTGTGTGTGTGTGTGTGTGTGTGTGTGTGTGTGTGTGCGTGTGCGTGCGCGTGTGTGTGCGTGCGTGCGTGTGCGTGTGCGTTTCTGAATCTGGTCACAAATTTTGAATTCTGACTGTAACTAAAATCTAGTTGTAGTTTCGCCTGAAAATTGATTTTAAATCTGTTGATTTCATTCTGTCTCCATTTGTGTCATTTCGTTCCTGTCCGGAGTGTGATTCGGAATCTAGTAGCTGGTCCGTATTTATTTCCATTGCGATTCATTTTTAATCTGATTTTGTTTCTGTTTCTGGTTGGACATGCAAATCCTGTTCAAATAAATATGTTTTACAAGATTGGTGGGATTTATATTATAAATTACTATACATAAATAAGTCAGAAATAAATAAATAAATAAATAAATAAATAAATAATCTGCCCTGGACCTGGAATGAGGAGAACAGTAACTCGGTATACTGTAGTTGATTTCCATCACTGTAGCAAAAAGCAACGTGACTCGGAGGAAGCCGTGCCTCTGAGCTGACATGAGAATTTGGCATTTAATAAATGAATCACAAAATGTTTGAGCGGCTCAATAAGCAGAATTGATGAAGTGGTAGAATAATGAATATGTAACGGGTTTCAGTGGACCGAGTCAGATCTTCTACAGGAAAAACATAGCGATTTTATGCTTCGTGCTTAATCATAATTCATGCTTTCTCCTTATGGGGTCTGTCAGCTTTCAGATCAATATTTAATATCTAAAAATCTATCTTTCTCTTTCTTGCTTACTTCGCTCTGAAAACGTGTGTATTTACGTATAATAATGATGATGATAATTACAAGCAAAGTTGTATTTTTATTTATTTTATTTTTTTTTAATCGATCGATATACATTTGACTTTAAGCCGACCTGCTTGATGCCTCTCGCGCAGCCGCGCTCTTTTACCCGGCGTCAAAATTCCAACTAAAAATAAATCCATTTGGAAAAAAAAAAGTGCCGTTGGTTTTGTAGTTGACTTGGAGAGATTTTGCCTACAGCATGTCAATGTGTGACTTTGGAGTGTGTATGCGTGTCTCCCCTCCTCTTCCCCCTCGTCACTGACAGGGATTCGGTGACACTTTGTTTAGCATCCGAGCACCGTACTTCCTGTTTACGCTGAAGGAAAACCTCATGAAATGATATTTTATTCTCTACTGCAAGGTCAAATTTGGTATTTAGCTTTAAAAAAAAAAAAAAAAAAAAAAAACGGTAAACCACCGGTTCCTGCCAGGAAACAGGAAGCTTAGTCAATTAGGTTTACGACATAAATAGGATGAAATAAATGAATGAATAAATAAATAAATAAATAAATACATAAGTAAAGTATGTCTTGTTTTGTTTTTTGTTTTGTTTTTTCCTGCCAGTAAGATCATCATTTATAAGAGCGAGAGTCCATTTACTTTCTGCATGTATTAAATTCTGGTCGGTGTCCAAGTGCTGATGTATTAAAGTCGCTGCAGCGCGAGAGAGGAACAAAGTATGTGAACTGTGAGAACATAAGCATGAGTGAAGACTTAAACATCTCTTCATAGTATTTATGAAATAGTTAAGTTTTAGCTGTTTAAGTGTAACTTATTTGAAACTTGTTGAAATATTAGTGTTTTTTTTTTTTGCTATTGCTTTTTACGAGGGGGCGTTCGAGTCAAGGTAGGACTTTTGATTGGTATTGTTATTGTCATTTTTAAATACGCTATTAATGCGCTACTGTAAACAAACACCTGCACCAATGGATATTAATGAGAAAAGATAAACTGAATATTTTTACTGGGATTAGTTCATATTTTCACTTTGGCTGAAATGACAAAGAAGTACAACTTAGTGTAAACAAGGCGTAAGATACTGTACTCAACCTTACAGAATGTGATTTCTGTGTATTAATAAGTTAGACAGAGAGTTCTGCCGTACAGTGCCCACCCTGGGACAAAAGCTCTGAATGAGTAAAAATAAATAAATAAATAAATAAATGCTAGATGATGTGACATAATCTGGCATATAACGTCTCATCCTGTAGCTTTACTTCGACCCGACTTTTTTAATTGAACGTGCATATTTAACTTCAGACCAAACCATTTTGGTCAGATGAACTTATCCTCCGCAGCAGAGGCGACTCTCGGTCTTCCTTTCCTGGGCCGGTCCGCATGTCAGCCGGTTTCCTTGTAGCGCTTGATGGTTTTTGTGACTGCACTCGGGGACACTTTCAAAGTTTGCCCAATTTTTTCCGACTGACTGACCTTCATTTCTTAAAGTAATGATGGCCGCTGGTTTTTTTCTTCACTTAGCTGCTTTTTTCTTGCCATAATACAAATTCAACCTCTTTGAATGAGGAGGTGTGTCCAAACTTGGAATGAGTAACTGGTCGACCCCTCCGTTGGCAGCAATAACCTCAACCAGGCGCTTCCTGTAGCTGTTTCACATTGTTCAGTCCATTCTTCCTGGCAGAACGGCTGTAGCTCTGTCATATTCTTTGGACACCTCACATGTACGACTCTCCTCAACTCTAAGTCTATATCATCTCTATTGGTTTAAGGTCTGGGCTCGGACTTGGCTGCTCCAAAAGGCGGATTTTGTTTTTCTGAAGCCGTCGTGTTGTGGACTTCACCCAGTTTCAGCTTACGTACAGTACAGACATTCTCACATCATCTCCTCTATGACTGCGAGCTGGCCACGCCCTGATGCAGCGAAGCACGAGCAAATCATGAGGTTTCCCTCCAACCAGACTTTATGATTGGGGTGATGTTTTTCATGGTGATACTGTATGTAGTGCCAGGTGTAAATCAATCAGTGCACAAAAAACATTTTGCCAACAAAATTTTAGTACGCAGCAGCTTCCTTTTGTGGTGTCCTGCCATGGACCCTAGTTTTTTTTTTTTTTTACATACTGTAGACTCATGAACACAGATGTTAGTCAGTTCCAATGATGCCTTCAACTCTTTGGCTGTCACTCGGGGTTTCATGTTTCTTTACCTCATTGATGAGTCTCCACGCGGGTCATTCTGAGTGGGCGCCCACTTTTTGGTAGACTAGCCACAGTCCCAATGTGTCTCCATTAAGACTGTAGACTGGTGAATTACAGTACTATAAAAATTCTTTTGTAACCCTTTGTGTAAATCAACAATTCCCTATTATAGATCCTCTTGTCGGCTCACATCATCGTCTATTCTTCCTGTGCGGAGCAAACTCAAAACGTCGGAGTGGTTTTTATCAGCCGTCCGATCAGTATATATCAGATATAAATGATTTGAGCTCTACTGAGCTGTTGTGGGAGCAGTTTGACCGTATGGTACGGCGGAAGGCTCCATCGAGCCGATCCATCTTGTGGGGGATGTTACTGGAAGCCAGGGGTGAAATCTCATCAGATTATCATGAGCAGCTACAGTAGAATGCCGTTGGTTCTGCCAGGCTGTAATTGCTGTAAAAGGTGGTACTGAAGGCAAAATTTGAGGAACACATTCATCATTTCCATCCAAATCATTATTTCTAACTCTGACTGTTACGGTCCGGACGGGCCTGGTGGATCCAAGTGCAGAGCGCGTGTTGTTGTCTGCGCTGATTGCCTTGTGAAGATGAGGCAGTGGTGAGCGTGCGTGGGTCAAAGCCGAGAAAACTAATAGAGTCCGTGATCCAAATCCGTGGTCGAGATATGAGGGCGAGGGTCGTTATCCAGAAATCCAAACAAACAACAATCCAAGACGTGAAGCAAAAGGCGTGGTCCGTAAAACAAAGCGTGAGTCGAGATCCGAGTAGCAGGGCAGGTGAAATCGCTGGAAAATTGGGCATTAAGGCACGCAATAATCTGGCAACGGGAGGTTGTTTGTGAGCAAGTTAAATAGAGCAGAGCCATGATTGAAATGAGCAACAGGTGTGCTCAAGCCGGTCAATGAGGCGGCAAAACAGAAACAACGAACTGGAGTATGGAATGGAGTCGTGGGAGATCATGGCTTTGTTTGACAGGTGGGCGTGACCTGGCGTGCCGTGACAGTACCCCCCGCCCTACGAACGCCACCTGGCGTTCTTGAGGGAGCCTCAGGATGATGGCGGTGAAAATCTGTGATCAGGGAGCGATCCAGGATAAATCTGGCTGGAACCCAGCTCCTCTCCTCAGGTCCATACCCTTCCCAGTCCACAAGATACTGTAGGCCGCGCCCTTGGCGGCGAGACTTGAGCAGCTTACGGACAGTGAAGGCTTCGCCCCCGTCTATGAGCCGAGGCGGTGGAGGAGGGGGAGGGGGCGGAGCCAGAGGACACGGCACCAATCTGCGTATCTGGGAGACGTGGAATGTGGGGTGAACTCGACGCATGGAAAGAGGGAGAGCCAGTCTGACGGAGGAAGGGTTGATAATGTGTGAGATTGTGAAGGGACCTATGAATCTTGGGGAAAGTTTCCTGGATGTGGTCTTGAGTGGCAGATCGCGAGTGGAGAGCATGACTCTTTGACCAACGTGATACCTTGGGGCTGCACAGCGGTGCCGGTTAGCCTTACGTTGGAAAGTGCTCACGGTACGTATAAGCTGAACACGGGCCCGTCGCCAGGTGTTTCTACAGCGGCGAACAAACGCTTGAGCTGAAGGGACGGCCGTTTCCTCCTCCTGGGTGGGAAATAGCGGTGGCTGGTAGCCTAAACAGCATTGAAATGGGGACATTCCAGTGGCAGAGGTGGGGAGTGAGTTATGTGCGTATTCCACCCAGGGAAGAAAATCACTCCATGAAGCTGCGTCCCGAGAGGTCATGCACCTTAGTGTCTTCTCAAGCTCCTGATTGGTGCGTTCGGTCTGGCCGTTGCTCTGAGGGTGAAAACCGGACGAGAGGCTAGGTGTTGCACCAATGAGGCTACAGAACGCCTTCCAGAATTGGGCTGAGAACTGGGGACCCCTGTCGGAGACTATGTCTACAGGAAGGCCATGGAGACGAAATACATGGTTGACCATGAGCTTGGCAGTTTCTTTGGCGGTAGGGAGTTTGGGTAGAGGGACGAAGTGAGCAGCTTTTGAGAACCGATCAACTATGGTGAGTATACACGTGTTATTGTTGGAGGAGGGTAATCCAGTGACAAAGTCGAGAGCGATATGGGACCAAGGGCGATGGGGGATGGGGAGGGGTTTGAGTAGACCCTCGGGCGGACGGTTGGGTGTTTTGTTTCTGGTGCATATGTCGCATGCCGCTACGAAGTTCTTTGCATCTTCTGTGATTGATGGCCACCAGAATCGTTGCTGTAGTAGAGCGAGAGTGCGGGTAGCCCCTGGGTGGCATGCTAACCTAGACTTGTGGCCCCACTCTAATACTGAAGGACGGGCTGAAGCTGGGACGAAGAGCTTCCCGGGAGGGACGTTACTAGGACCTGGCTCATGCTCTAGTAATTGCAGTACTTGGTTCTCTACTTCCAGCCGAGTGGCAGCTACTAGACATTGAGGTGGTAGGATGGTTTCTGTGGTACGCCCGTCCTGAGGGGTGGCGAATTGTCGAGACAGGGCATCGGGTTTAGTGTTCTTAGAGCCTGGACGGTAAGACAACGTGAAATTAAATCTGGAGAAGAAGAGCGACCAGCGTGCCTGACGTGCGTTCAGTCTCTTAGCTGACTTGAGATATTCAAGGTTTCTATGGTCTGTCCAGACGAGAAAAGGGAGTTCAGCTCCCTCCAGCCAGTGTCTCCACTCTTCTAAAGCGAGCTTAACTGCCAAGAGCTCACGATCTCCGATGTCGTAATTGCGCTCAGGGGGTGTGAGGCGGCGAGAGAAGAATGAGCATGGGTGAAGTTTGTTATCTTGGGGAGATCTCTGGGAGAGGACTGCTCCCACGCCTGTTTCAGAAGCATCCACCTCGACAATGAACTGAAGTGAAGAGACGGGGAAGACCAGAATTGGTGCTGTGGTGAATAAGCATTTAAGGTGGTTGAATGCTTCCTGGGCTTGAGGGTTCCACTGAAAGGGGATCTTGGTAGAGGTGAGAGTGGTGAGAGGCGTAGCCACTGAACTATAGTTTCTGATGAAACGTCGATAGAAATTGGCAAAGCCCAGGAAGCGTTGGAGTTCGCGTCTGGACGATGGGATAGGCCATTCAGTGACTGCCTTGATCTTGGCTGGGTCCATCTGGATTCCCGATGGGGAGATGAGGTAGCCCAGAAAGGAGGTGGATTGTTGGTGGAACTGACATTTCTCCGCTTTGACATAGAGCTTATTCTCCATTAAACGTTGCAAGACTTGCCGTACGTGGATTTTGTGTTCCTTCAGTGAGCGAGAGAAGATCAAGATGTCGTCAAGATAGGCAAAGACAAAGTTGTTGAGAAAATCACGGAGAACATCATTTATGAGAGCCTGAAACACAGCTGGGGCATTGGTTAAGCCGAATGGAACCACCAAGTATTCATAGTGGCCGGTGGGGGTGTTAAAGGCTGTTTTCCATTCGTCACCTTCTCTTATCCTGACTAGGTGGTAAGCGTTTCTGAGGTCGAGTTTCGTGAAAACACTGGCATCCTGGAGTAATTCGAAAGCTGTCGACATCAACGGAAGTGGGTAGCGGTTCTTGATTGTAAGGTCATTTAGCCCCCTATAATCTATGCATGGGCGGAGAGATTTGTCCTTTTTCTCCACAAAGAAAAATCCAGCACCAGCTGGGGAGGAGGAGGGGCGGATGATCCCTGCAGCTAAGGACTCAGAGATGTACTGTTCCATGGCTTCTCTTTCAGGGCGTGACAATGAGTAGAGACGACCTCGTGGAGGGGTGGTGCCAGGGAGGAGATCGATGGGGCAATCGTATGGGCGATGGGGGGGAAGAGAGATGGCACGTGATTTGCTGAACACCTGCTTGAGGTCATGGTATTCAACAGGAACCTGAGAAAGACAAGGGATCTCCTCTTCTGAGGAGGTGGGTTTGCTCCTGAGGGAGGCCGACTGGAGACAGGAGGACAGACAGGCGGGGCTCCATTCAAGGATACTGTTCCTAGCCCAGTTGATGTGGGGATTGTGCTTCTTGAGCCATGGGAGACCCAAAACTACTGGTGCGTGGGGGCTTTGGATGATCATGAGAGAGATGGTTTCAGAGTGATTACCAGAGAGCTGTATGGTGAGTGGAGCAGATCGATGAGTGATTGGTGGAAGTTTGCTGCCATCTAGTGCCTGAACGCGGAATGGCTGGCTGAGTGAATGGGATGGGATCTTGAGGCGGCTGATGGTGGATGCTGCTATCAAGTTTTGGTCGGCTCCAGAGTCTATGAGGGCTTTCATGACATGGGACTGATTGTTGAAGGTCAAGGTTATCGAGAACAGTGGTCGCGCATCTGGGAGAAGGTTGAGCGTGGGGCCCCCTTGTACTCCCAGAATTACCTGGGGGCCCGGGCTTTTAACAGGCAGGATTGCACCAAGTGGCCCGCTTGGCCACAGTAGAAGCAGGAACCTTCATCTCGACGGCGCTGGCGTTCCTTTAGTGAAAGGCGTGTGCGGCCAATTTGCATGGGTTCAGGTGGGGTTTCAGTCCTGGAGAAGTCTGGGGTGGTGACTTGAGCCAAAGCAGCGGTATGGGGTGGCTGGTGGGTTTTGATGAGGTGATCGCTCTTACGGGCATCAATGCGGGTAGCGAGATCCATGAGCTCTTGAAGAGTGGAAGGGAGGTCTCGAGCTGCCAGCTCATCTTTGATGGGGTCAGCCAGTCCATGAAGGAAAGTGTCGAAAAGTGCTTGTCGATCCCAGCCACAAGAGGGAGCCAGAGTCCTAAAATCGATGGCGTAGTCGTGAACTGAACGAGTCCCTTGACACAAATTGAGAAGTTGACCCGCAGCCTGTCGTCCAGAAAAAGAGCGATCGAACACTCGCCTCATTTCGTTGGTGAATGCTTTGAAGGTGGCGCAGCAGTCGACTTGGGCATCCCATAAAGATGTTCCCCATTCCCTTGCTCTGCCGGAAAGAAGAGTAATGACGTAAGCCACCTTTGATCGTTCCGTGGGGAAGGATGAGGCTTGGAGCTCAAGAACGAGGGAGCATTGAGACAGGAAGGAACGGCAGGTGAGTGGGTCGCCATCATATGTGGGTGGTGCAGGGAGGCGCGGTTCATGGTGGGTGATAGGTGACGGTGGTGGTGGTGGTGCCTGAGGGGCAGGAGATGCAGTATGGTGCAGCTGCTGGATCTGATCAGCGAGGGAGGTCAGCGTTTGCGTGACGGTGTGAAGCGTGGTCATGATTTGCTGAATATCCTGCTGATGAGATCCTAGAAGGGCGCCTTGGCTCTGCAGCGCTGCCCCCAGCCGAGCTATCTCCGCTGGATCCATTATTGGCCAGATTATACTGTTACGGTCCGGACGGGCCTGGTGGATCCAAGTGCAGAGCGCGTGTTGTTGTCTGCGCTGATTGCCTTGTGAAGATGAGGCAGTGGTGAGCGTGCGTGGGTCAAAGCCGAGAAAACTAATAGAGTCCGTGATCCAAATCCGTGGTCGAGATATGAGGGCGAGGGTCGTTATCCAGAAATCCAAACAAACAACAATCCAAGACGTGAAGCAAAAGGCGTGGTCCGTAAAACAAAGCGTGAGTCGAGATCCGAGTAGCAGGGCAGGTGAAATCGCTGGAAAATTGGGCATTAAGGCACGCAATAATCTGGCAACGGGAGGTTGTTTGTGAGCAAGTTAAATAGAGCAGAGCCATGATTGAAATGAGCAACAGGTGTGCTCAAGCCGGTCAATGAGGCGGCAAAACAGAAACAACGAACTGGAGTATGGAATGGAGTCGTGGGAGATCATGGCTTTGTTTGACAGGTGGGCGTGACCTGGCGTGCCGTGACACTGACGTGTCAGCATGTCTTGTTCTTTTGCTATAGTTTCTATTCTGACTAAAGACACGTGTGTTTCCATGGAAAACAATAAAAAAAAATTTTAAGTGAAACTTTTGAGCGGTAGCGTGTGTATATATGTGTGTGTGTGTGTGTGTGTGTGTGTGTGTGTGTATATGTATGTATGTATGTATATATATATATATATATATATATATATATATATATATATATATATATATATACATACTGTAAAGATTTTTATTTTTTTTGCATTTATGGTCGAGAAAATTACAACAGAGGAATTTTTTGAATGCACACACATGTACTGTGTGTGTGTGTGTGTGTGTGTGTGTGTGTGTGTGTGTGTTCTTATTAAAATGACTAGAATTGGGTTATCTTACTAAAGTTAAATGGAATTAGGTTGGCCCTCATAGGGGTGGAATGAACTCCGTGGGAGTTAATCTAACACTGCTGTGTTTGCTCAGTATCTGTGCGGTGTGTGTGGTGTGTGTGTGTGTGTGTGTGTGTGAGAGGGATTGAAATGGTTCGGTCGCTCTTATCAAAGCGAGCAGGCGGCGTGGTGTAGAGATCGTTGTCAGCAAGACGTTCAGTCAGGAGAGGAGCCCTCTCAGGACCACACACACACACACACACACACACACACACACTTCATTTCCCACTTTCCCCTTAAGCTGTAGTCACTTGTCTCATAGCTCATTGTCTTGTCTCTGTGAGAGTCGACCTTAGCCACGAGTCATCTGATATACTTATATGCCAGTGTTTATATTTAATATTGCGTTCTTATCAAATTCCCTGACGATAAAGGCGGGAAAAACACACAAACGTGTGTGTGTGTGTGCATGCGGACATTAGCCAATGGAGCAGCTTTGGACCACAACATAGTGTGTAGTGTGTGTGGGCTTTGGAGTCACTGCTAATGGACTGTAAAGGATTTCAGCCAGGGCAAAGAGGACATGCTGTACTACCTGCCCAGACCTCTCACACACACACACACACACACACACACACACACACACACACACACACACACAGTGTAGAAACAGAGTGTACACACAATGTACACATTGTACTTCTGGAAATTAGGGGCTCGGGGTCATTGTGACTCTTCTGACTGTCACGTTAACACACACACACACACACACACACACACACACACACACACACACACACACACACAGTAAATGAGTGTTGCATCATCAGCTTTATATGCACTCACGAGTAGAACAGTGGCACTTAGTTAAGGTCCTTTCACTAAAATTGAGATGATTTATTTATTTATTTATTTATTTATTTATTTACACAGTTGCGCAATTTAAATACTGCTACATATCAAAACAATCCACGCCTTTGATTAGTAAAGCACATAATTGTTTCATGTACAGTCGTGGCCAAAAGTTTTGAGAATGACACAAATAGTAGTTTTCACAAAGTTTGCTGCTAAACTGCTTTTAGATCTTTGTTTCAGTTGTTTCTCTGATGTACTGAAATATAATTACAAGCACTTCATACGTTTCAAAGGCTTTTATCTTTGGTCCCCGAGCCACTTAGTTATCACTTTTGCCTTATGGCACGGTGCTCCATCGTGCTGGAAAATGCATTGTTCTTCACCAAACTGTTGTTGGATTGTTGGAAGAAGTTGCTGCTGGAGGGTGTTTTGGTACCATTCTTTATTCATTGCTCTGTTTTTGGGCAAAATTGTGAGTGAGCCCACTCCCTTGGATGAGAAGCAACCCCACACATGAATGGTCTCAGGATGCTTTACTGTTGGCATGACACAGGACTGATGGTAGCGCTCACCTTTTCTTCTCCGGACAAGCCTTTTTCCAGACGCCCCAAACAATCGGAAAGAGGCTTCATCCGAGAATATGACTTTGCCCCAGTCCTCAGCAGCCCATTCGGCATACTTTTTGCAGAAGATCAATCTGTCCCTGATGTTTTTTTTTTGGAGAGAAGTGGCTTCTTTGCTGCCCTTCTTGACACCAGGCCATCTTCCAAAAGTCTTCGCCTCACTGTGCGTGCAGATGCGCTCACACCTGCCTGCTGCCATTCCTGAGCAGCTCTGCACTGGTGGCACTCCGATCCCGCAGCTGAATCCTCTTTAGGAGACGATCCTGGCGCTCGCTGGACTTTCTTGGACGCCCTGAAGCCTTCTTAACAAGAATTGAACCTCTTTCCTTCAAGTTCTTGATGATCCTATAAATTGATGATTTAGGTGCAATCTTAGTAGCCACAATATCCTTGCCTGTGAAGCCATTTTTATGCACCGCAATGATGGCTGCACGCGTTTGTTTGCAGGTCACCATGGTTAACAATGATTTCAAGCATCACCCTCCTTTTAACATGTCAAGTCTGCCATTCTAACCCAATCAGCCTGACATAATGATCTCCAGCCTTGTGCTCGTCAACATTCTCACCTGAGTTAACAAGACGATTACTGAAATGATCTCAAACACGTGATAGTCTTCGGCCCTCCCGGCTGAGTGGTAGTAGTAGCCTTAATGTGGGAGCCCCCTAGTGACCGGGAGGAATTGGACACGACTAAATTATGGGAGAAAATCGGGGAAAAATCCCAAAAAATAAATAAATAAATAAATAAATAAATAATATGTAATGCTTCTTCTTATCTCCCGATCCATGCCTTACTTTTCTAAATATGCATGCAATATTTTTCCTTCTGGATCAATCAAGTATCTATCTCTCTATCTTATCATTTACATGATAACAAAGAACCTCGTTTGCTAAATACAGTTTCATGCCCTTTGATGTTCGTAGTGTCCGGTACTTTTTGAATTCAAATCTTTCAACGATCTTAACTGTCATTCAGATGAAAAGATGAAAAGACACAAACCTGAAAAAGTGTTTTATCCTAAAAGGCAAAATTGTCAAGATATCGCAACATGAATTTTACATCTCATGTAAATTTTATTAATTTTTTTGGCATCTCAAAGCACTGAGGTTATGCTTTACAGCCACATAGCATACAGTAAGATGTGTGACTAATCTAAACACCTGTTGTTGGTGATTTGGGGGATGAAAAATCCTTAATTTTGCACAGAATGATTAAATTGAAGCATTTCTTACAGGTCATATGCGTCTAGACGTTTCCACCAATTTTGGTATCAATACTCATAAATAAATATCAATAATTTGCAATTGAAATCGTTATTGGTTGAAGCAAGACGGTATCACGTTGAAAAATGTTAATTAGTTGGACACATACTGTATAAAATCATCTCTCCAGATGGTTGAAAAAAAGATTCATGTTGCATAAAAATCAGAAGTAATTTCTTTTGGCCACACACATTTTCTGTATTATACTGTATTTATAACATTAAAAAATAAAATCAGCAAAAAAATTTACATTTGCTGACTGCAAATTGATAGAGAACGTTTTGTGCATGTTGACTTTGAGTCGTAACCGTGTTAACAAAGCACAAATTCCAAAATAGTATTTTTATATATATTTTTTAACATTTTATATGGATTTAAAAAAAAAAACATTTACAGTATGAGTTTGGTTTAGCGCATAACATTTAGATTATTCATAATTAATTTAGCATCTATAGAGCTAGGAGCGCTAGGTGCGGGGGCGGGGCTCCAACGCGTGTGGTGACAAGAATCTGACATGCGTCTGTTTTTTTATTTTTAACATTAATTTAATAGCAAACATTTATTTGGCGATAAACGTTTTGGAAAGAAAACTGTTTACTGTTTGTGTACATATTTTTTCTGGTATATTTCAATATAATTTCATTCACAAAAACACTTGCAAAGAAAAAAAAAAAGTGATTGGCATCATCGACGATGCCATCGACCCCTAAGGGTTAAATTAAGCAAAAACACCACCAAGACAACCCACCCACCCACTCACTCACTCATCATGTATACTGCTTTATTCTGTATTTAGAGTCATGGGGGGGGGGGTCCTGGAGTCTAACCCAGGAGACTTAGGGTACACCCTGGACAGGGTCCCAATGCATCCCAGGGCACACATGGTACTGTACACACACTCATTCACACATTATGGGCAATTTGGGAACACCAATTAGCCTCATCTGCATGTCTTTGGGCTGTAGGAGGAAACCGGAGGACGCGGAGGAAACCCACCAAGCACGGGATAAACAGAGATGGGATTCGAACCCAGACCCTGGAGGTACAAGGTGACGGTGCTAACTACTAAATCACCTTGCCGCCTCGACCGTGTTTCCGGTGATTTAAATAGACAATTTAGTATCAATAAAATTTTACTAAAGTATTCATTTTAAAAATATCATTCATGATTTGATTGCGAAACAAAAAAGGTTGAGGGTTTTTTTTTTTGTTTGTTTTACAAAGAGTGTTTAAGATCAAGAGAGACGAGATACAAAAAATACATAAAACCTCTTCAGTTCACTGCATCAACAGCACCTCTATTACTTAGGAAAGCACTTTACCAGGGAAGTCCATGACTGCTGGGGAAACTGCAATTTCATGGCAGTCACTCTTTCTTTTCACCAGCAGATACTTTCACAACATCGAGAAGTGCTGTGATTGTCTTTATAGGAGTGCGTTTGGCTTTTCTGTGTCATGTAGTCGTTTGGTGTGGCATTTTTCCCAAACCATTTCTATTCAAAGTTTCTAAAAGATGGATATATTGAAATTCGCTAATAATAATAATAATAATAATAATAAAATGTAGAACATGAAAACTGTTTAAATATATTATGAATAGAACTAACAAGCTTACTGTACAAGCATGATTACAATTTTAATAAAAATAATTGAAAATGTTTTGCAGCTGCAGTAAATGATGGTTAATTGTCTTTTTTTTTTTTTAATGATTGTTTTTGTTATTTGAAAGAAATTCCAGCTTGTAATTTTAGCGCCAAGGTTATTCAACACACCAGATATCTATGCCTACGAATAATAATAATTTTATAGCTTTATTACTGTAGATGTGCGTTTACTGCGCGAATTCATAATGAAGACGATGTGAAGGGTCACGCGAATTCACGGAGATGTAATGGCTCTTATTTACTTCGCGCGATCGTTCGGCTGACCCAAGCAGCTTCCCGTTTGAACACACAGTTATCAAAGTCACAATTTTGCACGATTTTGCACTTTGTTTCGAGGCAGTGTGATTTATTACAGATCCAGTGACCCGATTTAGCGGCATGTTCTGTAATTAAGCATGTTACGGCCTAGAACATCCGACTGTGAAGAAGTTAGTGCCCCCCATGTACTGTTTGGTTACAGGAGAAATAAACTTCAAATGAAAAGGTTTGTTTCATATTAAAAATAATAATAATAATAATAATAATAATAATAATAATAATAATAATAATAATAATAATAAGATACATATCGAATGAGAAAATGAGTAAAAGAAAGGGAAGAATTATATGTACGAATTTAAATACAAAAAAAAATGAACGAGTGAAGCTAATTTCGATTCTACCTCTGAGTGATAGACGGTCGGTTTCAAAACGTCCTCCTCACCGCAGCAGAGACGTCAACATCATATTACAGGTATTTAAGCACCTTACAAATGACCCAGCTGTTTTGTCTACGTCGTTTTTCGAAACGCGTCATAAATTTCAGCCTGACAGAGCGGGAAGTTTTATAGCGGCAGTGACTGAAGGTCATCAAAGCTTTGCATGCTACTTTAGAGTGATGCATGGCGTGTTTGAAAGACGGACAGCTCTGCATCTGAGGACTGATCGCTATCTGTTTATCAGCACTTTGACTTCTAAGCTGCGACTCGAGTAGTGGATTTGAGCTTGTTGCCAAAGAAAATACTGCACACAAAAAACCAAACAAAAAAAAAAAAACTCAAGGAAATGGATTTTGGCTAAAGAAGGGATTTATTTGTGGTCGTGTTAACTCGGTATCACCCGGATGAGGATGAGTTCCTCTTTTTGAATTTTGAGGTTCCTTTCAAGGTTTCTTTCTCGTATCATCATGGTGAGATTTTCCTTGCCACCGTTGCTCATTAAGGATAGGCTAGGACTGTATACATGTAATCATTCAGTATCTACAGCATTTTTTCTGTACCGAGGCCTGGAGCCTATCCTAGGGGACTCGGGGTACTAGGCAGGGTACACCCTGGACAGGGTGCCAATCCCCACACACACACACACACACACACTGTGAAATTGTCATATTGCTCTGGATTCATTGCATTTTTTTTTTCATCAAGACTGTTTAAAAACAAGGTTTTTTTTTTTTTTTTTTTTTAATTAAATAACCAAAGAAATGAAAAGAATTGTGAAAGAAAAACTAATATGGTTCTCGTCATTAAATCAGTGCATTGTTACTTTTAATAAAAAATTACAATTTTTCATTTTCATGTTCACGTCTTAATCCTGCAGAAGCATAAAAGGTGTTTTGAAGGTAACTATCCCTAATGAAGCCCAAGAAATTATTATAATACGGAATAAAAAGCTACTGTATAATGATGAGATCATTTCCTTTCAGTTGCTTTTTCATTTGATGAATACTACAGGATGCATGAAAGCCGAGTGACCTGAAGCAGACAGACAGTATGAAGCCAAAAAGAAGCAACTGTGGTACAGTACATGGTTATAAGCCTGAATCTGGGCAAAGATTTCGCCAAAAATCCGCCAAAACCGTGTCCGTTCAAAGTATGTAAAAGAAGGATATATTGTAATTTGCTTATAATAATAATAATAATAATAATAATAATAATAATAATAATAATAACTAGTTTCTATGCAACATAAGTAGAACATGAATATCAAAAAATATTATGAAGAGACCTTTCACGGAGATGTTTATGTTTATAAATAACATCGTATTAAGCATGTTTAAATTGGTTTAAAATTAGTTTAAGAAAAATAACCTTTTTTTTTTTTTTTGCACCTGCAATGAATGTAGAATTTTTCTCATTTTTTAAAAAAATTATTGTTCTTGTTGTTCGAATGCAATTTGACAAAAATTCTTTTTAGCTTTTCATTTTAGCGTTAACGCACGGTGGCGTAGTGACTAGCAATGTCTCCTTGCACCTTCAGGGTCTGGGTTCGATTCCCACCTCGAGGTCTGTGTGCATGGAGTCTGCATGTTCCTCCGGGTGCTCCAGTTTCCTCCTACAGTCCAAAGACCTGCAGATTAGATTTAGTGTCGTGCCTGTAGTGTGCGAATGTTGTACTGTAAAATGGGAATAAATACAATGGGCCTCCATGGTCCCTAGTTGGACTACAGAGATTCCTGGATGGATGGAGATAATTGTCGACTCTTGCTTTATTAGGCGGGCATTTACAGCAAAGAAATACAAAGGAACTGTGAAAGAAAAACTAATATGATTCTCATTGTTACATTAGTGCATCGTTACCTTCAATAATAATTCCCTTTTCTTTTCTTTTTTTTTTTCATTTTCGTTTTCACTTTCAGGTTTTAATCCTGCAGGAGCATAAAAGGTTTTTAAAGGTAACTATCCCTAATGAAACCTAAGAAATTATTATTATTATTATCATAAGAAATAAAAAGCTGCTGTATAATAATGAGATCTTTTCCTTTCTTCGCCATAGAGAATGCTAGACAATGCGCTCATTCCTGGAGAACATCTCCTCCAGAGAACTCGTCCTTCTCGTCTCTCTCTCTCTCTCTCTCTCTCTCTCTCTCTCTCTCTGTGCCATGGAAACTGTGTCTCCAGGAGGACATGTCTGCACTGTCACCACGGCTCAGGTATTTTCACTGCTCTGAAACTCAGGCTGTCAAACTGAGAGAGAACTCTTGGTGCATCGTTAACTGAGAACCTGCTTTAAACATTGTCCGGATATATTCCTAGGTTCAAAACACGGGGTTCGGAATGAGTCAGAGTTCCTGATGATTAGTTTCCACAGAACAAAAAGAAGAAGAAGAAGAAGAAGAAGAAGAAAAATTAAATAGTTGAACAATTCCATTTTCCAGACGAGTTAATATCAGGTAAAGAAACGACTATGAATTATTAAAATCCTCCCATGAAATGCTGTACTTTTTTTTTTTTTTTTTTTTCACTCTTCAACCAGTGTTGAAAATCTGTAGTTTTGTCCTCAAGGCCATGTCTCTGTGTTGTCCTCCGTCCCACATGTTTCACTGCTCATGTAAAAATATCTCGGCTCACAGTGTGGGCATCAGAGAGCTGAATGAGCGTCGGCTAGCAGGAACAGAAGTGATAACGCCAGATTGTGGATTAGCTCGGGCCTCGGACGGGACTGTGATGGAGAGCCGGAGTATAAATTAGAGCGTTCTGGAAGAAGGTCACGGGGATTATTTATGCAGTGTTGGAGAGAGGAAAACGAGTGTGGGAGATAATACAGCCTCAAACGTGACTCTGTATGTGTATGGGTGCACATGCAATCATACATCTGGGTTGATAATAAAAAGTGACATTCAATTTCTGTGTAAGTGCACAGCATGTACTGTACAGTGCACATGTCGATGGATTACATGGATTTAAATGTGTTAGGTCAACCAAATTGAATATATGGATGGCGTTCAAGTCAAACGGGGACTTTTGATTGTGCAGAATAACAGGACACACTTATGTGACCCGAAGCAGCTTTATTTCTCTGTATAACCCGCTGCTACATTAAGGCATTTATTCCAGTGTTTTCTGATTCGCCTCCTGAAACACCGGCCTCCCAGGAACTCCTTTACATGTGGAAATGGCTGGTCAAGACTTCACGGGAGACGCGCCAATGACTCCCAGCCGAGTTCCTGTAATGTGCAAATGGTTTTGGTAAATGATGTACGGTGTGTGTGTACGGTTCACATAGACAGATGCTTCTGCAGTGGGCTCCGAAACCACCTCGGCTGGGATCGTCATTCACGAACACACCGTACTGCCTTCTTTAAAACGTTTGCACTGTCCAGGGCCCGTATTCGCAAAGCTTCTTAAGCCTAAAAGTTGCTCCTAGTGACGAAATTCTAAAAAAAAAAAAAAAAAAATTCTTAGGATTTCTCCTTAAATTTAGGATTAAATCTTAGTAAAGATAAAAATGACTCACAAAACATCTTAGCCCTAAAAGCAGCTCCTAAAGCAAAAAAAAAAAAAAAACAGGTAAGAGTAGAGAGGAGGACTTTTAAGAGGCTTAAGAGTTTCTACAGCAGAGGACAAAATGGCGGGAAGTAGAAATATTCTCCAAACACTGGACGCGAAGCTAAAAGTAAACGCTGCTCTTCTGTCCAATTTGGTTTTCTTGTTGTTTTACTTCCTTCCATATCTGCAATTTAAATAAACTGTCCTGTGATCATGTAAACTGGTAAAAGCTGAGACATCAATCTGAAACGGATTACAAGTAATAAATGTAAGACCTTATATATAGTAACTACTGTGTGGAAATTGCTTCACATTTTCAAACATTTGGCTGTTTAATTATCTTTAAGATATTTAGCCTGTAACAGAAACTTTGCATAAAGTAGCCTGTAGTCATGATTGATTATACAGTTTCATTATATACAAACATTATTATTTCACTGTCTATTATCCAGAGGTGGAAAGTAACGAATGACATTTACTCGCGTTACTGTAATTGAGTAGTTTTTTTTTGTTTGTTTTTTGTTTTTGTGAGCTTCTACTTTTTAAAGTAGTTTTTAAAATCTGTCATTTGACTTTTACTTAAGTACGTTTTTGTTTGAAGTATTGTCATTCACTACATTTTAAATCATATGCGCTACTGAGAGAAACAAATGAATGAAAATGCAAAAATAATTAAAAAAAATATTCTGCTTTGTATAAATGCTTGGTTGCGCCCGCGTGTGTGTGTGTGTGTGTGTGTGTGTGTGTGTGTGTGTGTCTCGTGTCCTGGTCGCGCGCCGCTCCAGACTCCACTCCAGGTTTTCTGACTGTTTCCCCACATCGGCATCTACCTGACCTTCCACACGGCCGCTTCCGCCTTGAGAGTGACGTCATCAACCAGCGCCACCGTATATAAACCGGAGAGAGACGCGGGAAAGAGGAGAGAGAGATTGTGATTCTGGCGTTTTGGTATTTGGTTGAGACTTTTTGCCTCCCATTGACTTTGATTATTGCTTTGGTTGCTCTTTGTATATATTTGTAGATAATTTCACTGTATGTTTGTGCACTCAGCAGTAGCAGGGGCGTGGCTGCCATTTATTTTGGGAAGAGGGAATTTATTCACTGTTTTTGGTTTAGGGAGTCAGGGAAGGGAGCTGGATTTTTGGTAATCTAGCTCCTAAATATAAATACCATTTAGCTGATTATTTCGGCCTGGGTCCACCCTGAGTCTGATCCTCCTCCTGTGTGTGTGTGTGTGTGTGTGTGTGTGTGTGTGTGTGTGTGTGTGTGTAAAGCAATACAAACCTCATTATTTCATCAGTTAATGACTGGATCTAGTTCTTTCTGCCATATATAAGACCAGGGGTAGGGGTAGCTCAGTGGTTAAGGCATTGGACTACGGTTCAGAAGATCCCAGGTTCAAACCTCACAACCACCAAGTTGCCACTGTTGGGCCCTTGAGCAAGGCCCTTAACCCTCAATTGCTCAGATGTAATCAGATGAAAAATGTAAGTCGCTCTGGATAAGGGCGTCTGCCAAATGCCTAGATGTAGATATAACCATCTCCATACAGTTTAAAACCCTGAACCATTCTCTTGCTGTTCGGCCGACACTAGACTGGGACGTGACGCCATATTTAAGTGACCACTTTGATTTTCAAGCACAAGAAAGACAACAGCTTTATTATGCAAAGTTAAGCTTCAGTTAAAAACAGCTAGTTTGAGATTTATATCTGCTCATCTTTTTTGAACTACACTAGAATGCCTCATCCCACCCCGCTGTTAAAAAAAATAATAAGTTACTCAGTAACTTTTACTCTGAGTAAATTTTTATGAGCTACTTTTTACTTTTACTTGAGTAGATTTTTATAATGGTGACTTTACAGTACTTGTACTTCAGCAAAATTTCACTGAAGTAACAGCACTTTTACTTGAGTACCAAATTTTAGTAAGGGCGCATTTCAAAACCTTTGCAGAGGTCAGAGGTTATTTTTTTATCAACCCATCACAGTCCTTGAATTGCTGCATCATGCCTAGCAACGGGGTCGACCACACCCCCTCACTAAGATAAAGGTTTGTGTACTTTCCTTACTCAGAGTTGCTCTAAGAAGTTTCCTACATCACTTTTAGTCTAGGACTCCCAGCTAGGAACTCTTTAGGCTAAGATAGGAGCTCTCTGAGAGAATTCTAAGAAGCTTTGTGAATACGGGCCCGGATGTTTTACTGCAGCTAAGAGTCTGATCATCGAACTGTCCTTGAATTATCCTGTAAAAACTTCTATATGCCAAAACATTTTATCACAAGTCTCAGTTTGACTTGAACACCGGGGTACATACGTGGTGTGTAGTTGCTGCTTTTCATTGCATGCATGATTTCAATATCACAAATTCTACAATCCTACAAAATTTAAAAGAAGTTAAATGAGACACTGTTTATTGTTCATACAGTACGTGTGGTAACAGTTCGTTCGCAAGCATGTGTACAGGCTATGCTCAACGTTAATGGATTAAAGTGCATGTGTAATTCTTAATA
Source organism: Clarias fuscus (assembly GCA_030347435.1). Taxonomy (NCBI): domain Eukaryota; kingdom Metazoa; phylum Chordata; class Actinopteri; order Siluriformes; family Clariidae; genus Clarias; species Clarias fuscus. The sequence continues at coordinate 23,590,095 of CM059225.1, read as the reverse complement.
TTGTGTTCCTGTGTTTCTGTAAGGAAACGCTTGTTTATTTATCATTTTCTGCATTTCATCTAATCTAAATTAGTGGAAGATCTCTGCAGTGTTAAAAATTAAGCTGTGACTTTACAGCATGTGTTGTGGTTTCTTAGTGCCTTTTTTAATGTAGGTATATTGTTTTTTCAAAAAGTCTGTTTTTAATTAATAAAAAATTCTAATTATGCAAAAATGAAGGCAAACAAGCACTTTGTTTGTTTGGTCACTGGTTCCTTTTAATATTTTATTTCTTGCTCACTTTAAAAACTTCAATTTGATTCAATAAAATTTTAACAGTGATCATTATCAGGATGCTGCTTTACAGAATAAAAAAATGAATTAAACAGTTTGAAATGTGTGAGGAAATCTGTGTAAATCATAATGGTCAGATTGTCCCTGGTGATCAAGCCAAGGGCGACAGTGGCAAGGAAAAACTCCCTGAGATGGCAATAGGAAGAAACCTTGAGAGGAACCAGACTCAACAAGAAAACCCATCTTCATTTGGGTGATAACGGATAGCAGGGATTGATCGTACTGTGTTAGGAGGCTGGAATTTCAGTATTTCAGAAGATGTGGTTAAGTCAATATGGAATCCAGTTCATTATTGGAGGCTCAGGTAGACTGTAGGGAATTCCAGTCCTTGAACTATTGAGTGACTGCCATCACAAGTCCTCAGAGAACAGCTGTCAGCATCAGCCGAGAACAGGACAGTCTTCATGGTCAAGTAGAACCGTCCCCAGTCACCACACGCATCCCAAGCAGACCACACCAGACAAGATCTCCAACTCGATGCTGGTCACCAGGACGAGTCAGAGGGGGTCTGGATCACCTGGTTTGGGGGTTTGGTTTGGATAACACTTGGGTATGATCACAGTCTTGTAATGTATATGGTGAATGTATATTTAGCGCAAAGTGCAAGCAGGGATTCTGGCAGAACCATGAAACTTACTGTAACTAAAAGAGAGAGCCAGAAGTAAACACAAACATGAGACTGGCATGTAAAGCAACAAGTCACTTCACCTTCAACAAACTTGAGTGATCAATGAGAGTGGGGAAGACAGCATCCAAACATACCACTCACTCGCTCGCTCACTCACCGTCTATCTCTCTATACCGCTTTATCCTGTATACAGGGTCGAGGGAGCCTGGAGCCTAATCCAGGAGACTTATAGGCATGAGGTAGGGTACACACTGGACAGGGCACACATACATAGACACACTCACAGCAATTACGAGCAATTTTGGGAATGCCAATTAGCCTAATCTACATGTCTTTTGATCTGTGGGAGGAAACCGGAGTACCGGGAGGAAACCAACGAAGCATTGGGGAGAACATACAGAGACGGGAACTGAACCTGGCCAAGAATCAATCCTGGACCCTGAAGTTGCAAGGTGATAATCCTAACCACTACACCACCATGCCGTCCCAAACATACCAGTTCACCATAACATTCTATGTGCATGACATGGGTCCATTTACCATCTTTACCTAAGGCGGAAATATTTACAAAATGCCGGGCCAAATAAATAGGTTATCAGCCTAGACTTCAACACTGAGACTGAACATTAATTGGAAGGCTGTTCCGTAATTTGGGGGCTTTAAAAAAAAAAAAAGCTGTAGTTTTCATAAATATTTCATACAATCTTATTAAAATGTCAGCCATGCATCATACAATAATTGTGTATAGTCTTTAACTATGCTGTCATGATTGCCCTCTCTCTCAGATAAACCCTATCTCGACTTGAGCTCGGGTCAGGAGCTGCTCCTACAACACACTAGCAGTGTTATCTGTTTAAAACAATATCGCTGATCCCCCTGGAAACACTGTGAGGATCAGAGTCTTCACTTGGCCCAATGTTGAACCCCCACGCTCGCTCCCTCCCTCCATCTCTCTCTCTCTCTCTCTCTCGCACTCCTCCTCCTTCTCAGAAGGAATCATCCAGGCTTCAGGCTACAGTTCTGCTGTCAGGGCACTGTTGCCTCAAGGTCGTCTAGTTAGTGACACTGGCTGAGGAACAGGCACAACCTGAAGCCTGAGACACGGCAATATGAAATACTAGCAACCTGCTGATAAGGAAGGGAAATAAAAAGACTTCTTTCCTTCTTTATGGCCATTAGAAATGTCTTGTCTACAGATGGAGAGTGTAGATACATTTTTAAAAATGCTGCTTTTTTCAGGAAAGTGCAAGAAAATAAGTAAAGAATTGCTGTTAGGGATTGTGTGAACTTCCAGATCTAAATGCAGAGTCTTTTACTGCTTGTTGGTGCACAATATGGACAAATGTATGTGGGCAAACCTGTTAATTATTGACTTTTTTTTATTATCATTTTGGGGGGATTTTTCCCAATTATCTTGTATCTAATTCCCTAAATTTTTATTTTAAAGAAATAAAGAACAGCCTTATATTGATTGTTCATAAATATTACATATTACACATAAAAAGCGCTAAATTAAGGCATATGTCCTGTACATCCAGTCTGCATATCGATCCTTCACCATCACCCACTTTTATAGCATTAGCTCTGATATATGAGCACCCATTGTTCTCGTTTGAAGTCTTTTCTCTCTGGCTGTCTTCTGGGTTTTTCTCTCTTCTACCTGACAGCAATAAAAGTGGGTCACCTTCCATTTTGTGTGGTTCTTTCAGCAGGATGCTTTACAGCTTCGCCAGCGACTGACAGCAGAACTAATGCGGCCCTTCGTCTCGCGCGAACCACAAGCGACTGTTTTTCCTTTTAAACGACCGCATAGCGTACCACAGACAGCCCAGATACAGTGCTTTTAAAACCCAATAACTGCCTCAGATCTTTGATGTGTGCTGAGGTCGAGGGAAAGCAGACAGCAGGGTTTCAGTAATGGAGAGAGAGAGAGAGAGAGACGGGAGATGGTCGTATCACAGTTTCTTCGTCCCTATCCTTATCCTTTATCCTGACGTTATTTTTAGGATGCGCCCTAAAGCCCGACTCGCTTGATTTACTCAGGGACAAGTGGAGTTTGGTGCAGATTTGTAGAAAATGCTGAGAAACGATCAGTAGCTCCATGGCTGACTTTACCCAGGTTGTAAGAAATATCTTTAGCTTTGTTTTGTTCCTTTTTACCCTTTTTTTTTTTGTAAACTTAGTTTAGTGTTTTCAATCCTTTTCATTATTTACAATTTATAAAATATTGAACTTTAAAAACTCATTAAATTCAAGATATTTAATTATTATAAATAATAACTTTTAATTTCAAGCTTGATGTAATTTATTGTTTAAAGACATAGTATAATTGTATTGACATAAATTAAATATTGCATCATAACCTATTTCAAGATATTCCATAAGAATATTGATTTAAATATATAAAAATATATATCAAAAATATTTTCTCATTATTTCAACTAAACAACTAGGTCCAGGTTTGATTCCCACCTCTGTGTGCATGCAGCTTGCATGTTCTCCCCGTGCTTGGTGGGTTTTCTCTGGTTTCTTCCCACAGTCCAAAGATATGCAGATGCTAACTGGCATTCTCAAATTGTCCATAATGTGTGAATGAGTGTGTGAGGGTGTGCATGTGTGCAATGGATTGCCACCCCATCCAGGGTGTAACCTGCCACCTGCCCAAAGTCTCCTAAGATAGGCTCCAGGCCCCATGCAAAAGCAGTATAGACAATGATGACAATAATTCAATATTTTAATGCATTGAATTTTATTTCTTACTTGCTGTTCAACGTTTGAGTCCCTCATTTTCATTTAGATGTAAAATTTCAATTAAAATAACAAAAATGTATAAATGTAATGAAATGTACAACATACTCTTTTTTTAATTACAGTACATTTTTCATTCCTTTACAAAATGAAGTCTATGTTTTTGCCAGACTTGACTGGCAAAAACCCGGCATTTATTTTGACTATTACCTTTGATATTTTAATGAACATGTTTTAAAAGGCAGGAAAGGTTTCTGGTTTAAAGTTATTTGACAGTCTGTTGTCACTTTCTTTGCAAATAAGGTAAATGTTTGAATGGTGTACCTCTGGGTTATGTATTCAGCCCAATGTTATTCTTTTTACTATATATGAATTAAGACTTAAAATTCGGAAATTTAATGTTTTTAACTCTAAATAAACACGTTAGCTCATTTCACTCTGAATTGTGTTTCAACATGGCCTATTGGTTTGTCATTCGATTCCCATGTAGGCGACATTTAAAAGCCTGCTTATTAAAATCCCAGGCTGAATCTCGACACCAAGAATTACAAAGTCACCAAGACATCTCTAAAAATAATTAGCTGTAGCTTATAGGGTGCAGACGGCTAATCTCTGTAACAAGCACCATCATGAAAGCGAAGTTTTTAATCATCAAATTTTTCATTATACAAAAGAATATGTTGTAATTGTGCCGTGTAGAGCGCTCATTACACGAGAAAACAAGGGCTGCCTGATAATACAATGTCCTTCCTTTTTATTTAAAAGTTGCAGAATAATTTGAAGGAGTTTTACTTGTTCTGCCCAGTTAGTGGAGAAACTATGAAAGCATGTTGTTGATCATTAGTGTGGCGACAAGACATAACAGTCTGCTGGATTCAGTCTGCCGGTTTCCTCCAGAAAATATCGAATACTGAAACATAGCAAATTATGTGCTAAACTCTTGAATATGACTTGTTTAATAAGAGAACATGTTTCTTATGAGTTAGGCTTCCTGTGTACTTAGACTTTGTCATTTGAAATGTAAAATATAAATTAAATATTAATATAGACCTCCTTTAAGCCTGTTTTCTTATTAGTATTGAGTATTAAATATAGACATTCTAAGATTTAAGATTTAATGAATTTTTTTTTTAAATCATGCATTGCATCTAAAGTCTTTAGAAGTATACTGCAAGTGACCAAAATGGCATCTGTGCTCATAGTTCTCCGTGTGTCATTGCCTATTTTTAGAAGAGAAGGACCTGATTTAGACATTTCAGTAAAAAGGAAATCTTGATGTCTAATCTTTTGGCTTAGGAGGCTTTTTTTTATATTCTCTCTCACTTTTAGACTTTGTATGCTGAGCTCAGGCACCTCTCCTGACCTTTAGATTTGTGTTCTGGATTCCCCCGGGTTCTCCCACTGTCTCAGAGGTGATAGGGTCAGGAATAACATGGCATGGAGAACAGGAAGTCATAAAAAGGTCTGTGTATTCATGAGGACAGTATTTGATTTCAACTCAAAGAAACTTTTACTGCAGTTTTTCTAGCAGTGGCATTTTTTTTATTTTTTTTTTCACGGAGGGCACTTGTCATGTGTCCAGGCTCTATGAGTCAGCTGGACTGAAAGACGCTGGCCTCAAAGGGAATTCACAATGAGCCTGGCTCAAGCGCTTACATCAGCGCCTGCCATCAGCGAGCCATCTGGGACGTTGGCTCCAACGGTGAAATCTTAATGTTCAAAGTTTCAAATGACCCTCCTCGCTGCTAAATGCACCATTTTATACCTGCTACGTATTTCCCAGCATCCTTTTAGCAGCAGGTTTGTGTCGTTTGTGTCCTTTGGACCACTCTGCTTTCCAGATCTTGGTCTTCGTTTGCCTCCAGGCTTGCACACGTCTCGTTCTTGTTCCCCTGAGTCGCCACGGCTTGGTCTCCGAGGCCGTCTGCTGATTGAGTGCCTTGGCTCATCCCACTCTTGGCCTGTGGAATTAGCTTGGTTTCATTGAATAATGAAGTGGAATGTGTACCCAGTGCTCTAATTAAAACCCATGGTCATTCATCTATCTAATTGCTCCAGCGCCTAGCAGGATCATTTCCTTCCCACTGTACCATTCCCATGCAGGGACTTGGCCTGGTGCCCAGTACATAGCAAAGACAAACCTGTGCAATTTCACCTGCGAGTAAACGGAATGAATACTGGAGTAGGCAGAAATGTGCCGAACAGAATTTCTTTCTTTTCCCTTTTTTTTTTTTTTAAAACCAAAAAGAAGGTTATTTGAGTTTACTCACCATGTGGAGATTGCGGGATGAATTGGTTTTAAGGGTTTATTGAAAAAGAAATGGAAAGAAAGTACCTTTATTAGTCGTAAGTTGAGATTGAATTGAAGATGAATATCCTTAAAAATCAAGTCTCTAAGCAAAGCAACGGAAATGACTTTCTGTATGTTTATTTAAGCTGCTCATAAACAAATAATCAAGCACTAACACAGCAGAGAGAGAGAGAGAGAGTACAGTATTAATGTACTTATACTAACAGCTCATGTAATTCACAGAGACTCGTTTGGTGAAGTTTTCATGACATCCTGACTTCTGCATTAGAATTTTGGCCAATGGTCTTCCTTCTTATTCCATGTCCAGTCTCTTATATTTATATGATATGGATCTAGAAAAAAAAAAAAAATCATCCCTTCTGAATATCTTGCGACACTTCATCTGTACATCACCCTGGTAATGCAAGCATGACATACCTGTTCCTGCTCATTAAAAAATGTAATATTTATAAAAAAGAAAAAAAAAATGTAATATTTAATATTCAGGCCAAAGCAGACCTTTTAATTGTGCTGAATAACAGAACACAGTTAAGACAGTAAAAACTCTCCTGCTACACTAATGCACTTATCCCTGTGTTTCACTAGTGCCTGGATACCATCAAGGTAGAAGCTTTAAGTCCTGGTTAGATCTTAATAATCCTGATGTTATGTTAAATATGAATTGATACATTACAAGAAGTATAGTATATACTGCACCTCCAGGGTTCGGATTCGATTCCCAACCAGGCTCGATTCCCGTCTCTGTATGCTTGGAGTTTGCATGTTCTCCCCATGCTTGGTGGGTTTCCTCCATGTACTCCAGTTTCCTCCCACAATCCAAAGACCTGCAGGTTAGACTATTTGGCGTTCCCAAATTGCTTGTAGTGTGTGTGTGTGTGTGTGTGTGTGCCCTGCGATGAAATGGGTCCCTGTCCAGGGTGTACCCAGCTCCTTGCCCTCAGTCTCCTAGAATAGGCCCCAGGCCCCGCGTGACCCTGTATACAGAATAAAGGGGGGTATAGACGATTAGTGAGTGAGTGAGTGATAAAAAATTGGAGAAGGGAGGGGCTCAAAACTTCTATACAGGACTGTAGCTGCAGTGCATTCTGTAATGTTGATTCCAGCCATTGCCCGATATATCCAGCACTTCTCATTTCTCATTACCATGACAGTGCTGGAAAATGTTCAGATTTTTTGTTTATGAGCAAACAATGAAATCCGTCCAACATTTAGCTTTGTTTAAGATCATTAAAGTGTTTTTTTATTCCTCTTATTCTATGCCATTAGAAGTGGGCTAGTGATAACAGTGTCCCACTGTGACATCAAAGCAGCGGAGAACGTCTAACTTCTCATGGGAATAGCGAAAAATAGCACCAACCAACAAATTGGCCTACAAACACATCTCATGTTGGATTTTTCCTTTAAACACGCTACGAATTTGCCGCAGTTTATGCATCAGCACTTTAGCAACACAGACATGAAGCACAACAACACACCACGGCAGAACCGGACACAGCTGGAGGCCTCTCATCTCTCCACTCATTCCCAGAGGGGAGCCCAAGCAGGGGAGGATAAAAACGCCACTTGCTTGAGATGGAGACAGAACCAACAGACGCACCAATGCATGCTTATTTCCACTTCTAACACTGACTACACAATCCCCTGAGGAAGAACAGCCTCCAGCTGGGTGGAGAGCCTCGACCCTCCAGCACAGTTTCCACAGTTTTCATTCTCACTTTCTCACTCCATTCTAAATGATTCTCTGGAGTTTAACTGGCTGCCTGAGTGTATATCTTCATGCATCATCTATAAAATGCTTTATTCTGTTCATTCATGCACTGACGGTATATGAAGAAAAAAAAATCAATCTAGAATCATAATAATAAGTATATTGCCCATATCCATTGTCTTTGGGGTAAACAGCAGACGTTCATATCAGACATGTTTCTAAAAAGAACCATTTCAGCAAAAGTAAGGTTCAATCAACTACATGGAACTCATAAAGAGTTTGTTTCTTGTCTCTTTGATATAACCCTAAGATATTCTGTGTAGAAGCCTACAAGAGAATATTCTCCTTTCTTTGCCTAAGGCTCCAAATGGTACCATTTTATAAATGTAACTTCCTCACAAGAGTGTACAGTACAGTAGGTGTAACCATATGGTGAAACACGAGCTGCCTGGTGTCTATAGAGGGGTCTATGGACCACAAATTAGCTCTGGTTTAAAGATCTTTTCAAAGAGGTTAAATGTTTAAGTGCTAAAGATAGGGTTAGATTGCCACAAACAATCCACGATATGCATAAAAAAAATGATGTTCTGTAGTTCTTTCTTAAGGTAAGACTTGTAAGGTAAGGCTTACTAGAACAGACGGGCCCTTAGAAGACTTTATATAATTTCTTAAACTGGTGTCCAGTGGTCATCAAGGACCTGGAATGAGGACATTCTTAGAGAAAAAGTGGCTATTTGGTTTTAAAAGATGTTTGATGAATGAATACACTTTTACACAAGTTCCATGAGTAATATGACAAGAGCCTTTTTTATATTATTTTTATTGTTTCAAGAATCCCCCCCCCCCCCCCCCCCCCCCCCCCCCAACAGGCCACTTCCATACTGACTGAACATTTCACAATCACATTGTTTTCATTATTGGAAACCGTCACATGGCAAATTCTTCACCTCATACCTGTAACATCTTTCGAAGGCTTCATCCATTTTATTTCAGTTTCCATTAAAGTGAGAAGCCGTACATTAAGTGCTGATTGATTGCCCCATCCTGAGCCGCTGCCTCAGCTCCCTCCCTGTAATCTGAGCACTTTTAAGGTTCTTCGTTTAATCAGACATTTATGACAAGCTGAATATAGTAATAACAGGAGAATAAAAAGCTTCTGGAATTCATCATGTAATTATGTGCCACCGGCTTTTGTGGCTTGTTCAGTGGCCATAATGTCAGCGCTGCTGGGTACGAGTGTGGGAAAATAGGCTTTTGGGAACGTTCTCAAGGTGCTTCCTACTGTAGGTCTAAAGACGAAAAAGGGTGGCGTTTGGTAGGAAGCCAGAATTGTAGAAAACAAAAACAAAAAAAACAGTATCAAAAGCACCTTCATATTGACTTACTGGAGATGGTGATTTTACAGCTTGAAATATTACACATCACTCTGGTTAGGTAACTCAATGCTGTGCAGAAATTGTAGTGAAGTAAAAAGTACAGATCTTACAGAAGTATCCACTAACAAATCTAATCAAGTAAAATACAGATCTATTAAATATGTCACACCAGACTAAAAAATAAGAGAAAAAGAAAACAAATTCATTTAGACCAAAAACAGGTTTCCACAGTGGCTCTTTGCTACTATTTCATTAGCTTTCTAATGTGGTTCCCAGTTGAGACTTCATTAATAACGAGGGATCAGAAACTGTGAACCAAGCAAGATTTGGGTAAATATGCTTCCTCAGGAATTCTTCTAATCCTTATATTAAAAAGTAGTGACAACGTTGGGATGTTTTAAGGAGACGTGACCAGGGGAACAATTTACCCCCATGTAAAAGACCTCCTATGATGTGTTCCTAGTGCATTGATTTAGTTTCTGACAACATTTTCAGAAGGCATTTCCAGCACATACAGTACAGATATGAAGGAAACAAATATATCACTCAACACAGGAGAACGATTTAGCTTTTTAGCTGATTAAATTATCATATTTAGACACTTCTTCTGACTCCCATCATAAATTTCAGTCCATAACTCAGGGTGTTTTTTGTTTTTTTTACAGCTTGTTTTTTTTTCCCCCCTCTCTCTCGCGCTTCTTAAAAGTAGCCTCTAAAAACAGCTTGAATACAAAAGCCTTTTTACCCTTTCTCATTTGTTACCTAGCCATCCCGTGTGAAAAGCGAGTCATCTAATAAATCACACAATGCTGCGGGAGAGTGTAAAGCCCACACATGCTGCTAGATCATAAATTTCCAAGCACAAAAAAAGTCCTTGGAACACCAGTGGGCACGTGTTTACCCAGAAACCCGCCGAGGCCCGGAACAATTACCCACCACCACACAGGCCTTCAGGGTCTGGGCTGCTACATTTATGCACCACATACGTCTCATTATTCATCCTCAGCCTCGACAGACGAGACCTCGACCAGGACATAGGCCATGACAGGATGGTCCATATGGCTGCAGGTCCATTCTTTAATTCCAGGCCAGGACATGACTGAGACTGAGGCTCATTTCATGCTAGAATTAATAAAAATGTACCCTTATCTACAGGTGCTTTCATATCTACAGCATAATTTTTTTTTCTCTGAATAGAATCCTGATTTTTTTTTCTGTTCCCCCTTTGTGCAATTTTTTAGGCAGGTGTTAACACAAGACTCTTAACACAGATCAAATTGAGAGTGTCTGAGAGTGCCTCAGGGCACGTTCACATTCACCTTCTTCTTCTTTTTTTTTTTTTTTAAACCATTGTTTGAGACATGATTTGAAAACACTGTTGTCCGAATTGCGGGGACAATGTCCTTGTAAACCACTTCCATTCAATGCTAGTAAATGTTACTGAGTCCTGGGAACTGGGGAGTTTGAAGGGTGGATCAGTGGCCTTGACCTCTTTGCCTGTTTGTGCACGGTGGGCTGTGGTGCACTGAATGTTCTGGTGCCTTTCTTTTGTGGCCAGCATTAACGTTTTTTTTTTTTTTTTAATCAGGTTGTCCTGCATTGTCTTCTCACAGTGGGATCTGATTTGGTCAGCTTCCATTTGGTCTCCATGAGCATCTGTGCCCATGTCCTGTCCCAATTTTACTGGTGGATAATATTGATAATCAATTCTCCATCTATCCATCCATCCATCCATCCATCCATCCATCCAGGAACCTTGGTGGTTCAACCAGGGACCATGGAGTCAACATTCACATGTGCATTCACACAATACAGGCAATTTGGGAATGCCAGTTAGCCTAACCTGCATGTCTTCGGATTGTAGAAGAAAATCAGAGTACCCAGAGGAAACCCTCCAACCATGAGGAGAACGTGCAAACTCCATGCACTCAGACCCTGAGCGAGGCGACGGTGCTAACCACTGAGCCACCAAGCCGTCCAGACAGATCCTCCAAGACATTAAAGCCTAGTAAAAAAATTAGTTTGAGCTAAATATAAAGTGTTAACAGCTTTTTAATTTAATCTATGGGACATTTTATAAAGAAAATAGGATATGATATTATAATAATTATGATATTATAAAGAAATCACGCATGAAAATCAAGTAGTTAGTTTAAAATGTATTCCTATTAGTGTTTTGTTTAATATTTCCAACTAGCTTGCTTTAAATAGGCTATGTAGACATACAGTGCTAACTATAGTTAGCACTGCGACTTTACCATAAAGAATAGACGTAATCATTTAATCTTTAGTTTAAATCTAAAGTATTAAACTTTATGCACTAAATACTGTACAGTATGTATCTTGGCTGATCACGGAGATTTCTAGAACATCTATGTAAATTTGTCTTTTTTTTCCCCCCTTGCCTGAGTCTAGACATATTGTGAATTGTCTGAGCATTGCAATATGTATATAAATATTAGGCTGCACTGACAGCGACTGCGTAACAGCTCACTGATTCTATTACTTTCCCCCGGCTTGTATTTCCGGAGTTGCTGTCCTGTAATCGAGAAATTGCAGCCTGTGCACAATAAACAGTGACCTAAGCAGAAACAGGGATGTTAAGCAACATCAGGCAAGTTTAGCGCTTTGAACTCTGCACTTTTTTTTTTTATTATATCGAGATTTTTTTTTTTTTTTTATTGGGTTGTTGATGGCCATGGATATTAGAGCAGCCCTCTTGAAAAGCTGAGATTATTGCCACATATGGGTCTCTGAAGGATGAGTTACTCGTCTCCATGCTTTGTACAAGAAAAAAGCTGAAGCGAAACCCAGAGCGGTTGTTATGGCGAGCTAAAATGAACACTAAAACCAGCATTAAAAACACAGCGGCGCTGTAACGTTTACAGCCATCGTGCGAGGAGTCCGTTTCTGCTGTAAGTGCGCTATAAAGGAGCTTGTGGTTTGAGTCATCAGTGGTTCAGGAATGACAGCTTGAGAGACGCTGGTTAAGAATCGCAGAGTAAATATTTTGATTGGGTCGATACAGGTTTGATGACTAATTCATAAATGTGCTACACACGTGGACAAAATTGTTGGTACCCTTCGGTCAATGAAAGAAAAACTCACAATGGTCACATAAATAATTTTAATCTGACAAAAGTAATAATAAATAAGAATTCTATGAATGTTAACCAATGAAAGTCAGACATTGCTTTTCAACCATGCTTCAACGGAATTATTTAAAAAAATGAACTCATGGAACAGGCCTGGACAAAAATGATGGTACTCCTAACTGTCAATGAGACTTCTGCACCTCTCTGCAGGTATTTTGGCCCACTCCTCATGAGCAAGCTGCTCCAGTTGTTTCCGGTTTGAAGGGTGGCTTTTCCAGACGGCATGTTTCAGCTCCTTCCAAAGATGCTCAATAGGATTGAGGTCAGGGCTCATAGAAGGCCACTTTAGAATAGTCCAATGTTTTCCTCTTAGCCATTCTTGGGTGTTTTTAGCTTTGTGTTTTGGGTCATTGTCCTGTTGCAAGACCCATGACCTGCGACTGAGACCCAGCTTTCTGACACTGGCCAGCACATTTCTCTCTAGAATCCCTTGATAGTCTTGAGATTTCATTGTACCCTGCACAGATTCAAGACACCCTGTGCCAGATGCAGCAAAGCAGCCCCAGAACATAACAGAGCCTCCTCCATGTTTCACAGTAGGGACAGTCTTCTTATCTTGATATGCTTCATTTTTCCATCTGTGAACATAGAGCTGATGTGCCTTGGCAAAAAGTTCCATTTTTGTCTCATCTGTCCAGAGGACATTCTCCCAGAAGCTTTGTGGCTTGTCAACATGTAGTTTGGCATATTCCAGTCTGGCTTTTTTATGATTTGTTTTCAACAATGGTGTCCTCCTTGGTCGTCTCCCATGTAGTCCACTTTGGCTCAAACAACGACGGATGGTGCGATCTGACACTGATGTTCCTTGAGCATGAAGTTCACCTTGGATCTCTTTAGAAGTCTTTCTGGGCTCTTTTGTTACCATTCGGATTATCCGTCTCTTTGATTTGTCATCAATTTTCCTCCTGCGGCCACGTCCAGGGAGGTTGGCTACAGTTCCATGGATCTTAAATTTCTGAATAATATGTGCAACTGTAGTCACAGGAACATCTAGCTGCTTGGAAATGGTCTTATAGCCTTTACCTTTAACATGCTTGTCTATCATTTTCTTTCGAATCTCCTGAGACAACTCTTTCCTTCGCTTCCTCTGGTCCATGTTGAGTGTGGTACATACCATGTCACCAAACAACACAGTGACTACCTGGAGCCCTATATATAGGCCCACTGACTGATTACAAGATTGTAGACACCTGTGATGCTAATTAGTGGACACACCTTGAATTAACATGTCCCTTTGGCCACATTATTTTCAGTATTTTCTAGGGGTACCATCATTTTTGTCCAGGCCTGTTCCATGAGTTTATTTTTTTATATAATTCTGTTGAAGCATGGTTGAAAAGCAATGTCTGACTTTCATTGGTTAACATTCATAGAATTTTTTTTTATTATTACTTTTGTCAGATTAAAGTTATTTCTGTGACCATTGTGAGTTTTTCTTTCATTGACCGAAGGGTACCAACAATTTTGTCCGCGTGTGTATGTAAGCAAGAAAACATGAGCGGGGAAAGGTTCTGGAAAAATACTACATTACATGTGGAGAATAATGATTTTTTTCCTTTAAAGCGTATCATTGAGCGTTCCATATTTTGGCTCTGATGTGCACAAAAAAAAAAAAAGAAAGAAAAGAAAACAAAGTTGAGAAAACCAAACTTTCAGCCCTGAAAATGCTGCTCCTGAGATGCAAGCTAGAAATTATGGAAATCCGATGTCATGGGCCACACCCATTTATTTAATTAAATGTATTTAATTTGGAGAATTTTTAAGTAGTGCCATTTTAGTCTGCTTACACCCATGATGTATTTTGTTATTTTAGCCCGGCTCCACTAAGTTGCCACCGTTGGGCCCTTGAGCAAGCACCTTAACACTGTCTACTCCAGGGGGGGCGGGGGGGGGGGGGGGAGTAATGGCTGACCCTGCGATCTGACCTTAGCCTAATAAGAAATTGGGATATGTGAAGAATAAAGAATTTCACTGTCCAGTAATGTATATATAGTGAATAAAGTCTAAAGGACAACTCTTACACGCCTCACGGCTTCAGAGTTGAGAGTTCGATCTCCACTCCGGGTCTGTGTGCATGGAGTTTGTGCATGTTCTTCCCGTCCTTGGTGGGTTTTCTACTGCTGGTCCGGTTTCCACAGTCCAAAGACATGCAGTTCCCAAATTGCCCATAGTGTGTACATGTGTGCCCCTGCCTTGTTCCCTCCTTCAATAGGTTCCAGGCGCCCATGACCGTGTATACAGGATAAAGCAGTATAGAAGATGAATGGATGAAATTAATGAACGTTTCAAAGTGTCTGCAATGATTTTTTTTTTTAATTACTCAAAATATTCTTACTTATACAGTATACATTTTCCATATGCTCCAGTCATGCAAGTTATTATAACTATTATGTGAGGAATAAACCACTGGGGGTGCTGTTAAAGGAAACTACTCAACTTCTTCAACTTCACACTGCTGATTATATTATTATATTTTCCCACAAGGATCGTGAAGTATAATTAGTTTTTTCTGTAGGCAATTCTGCACTTTATTTCTTTCTAGCTTCTGGTTCATTCACAAAGAAAGAACACATTTCTAGCTACAGTTTGCTTTTAAAAAAAAATATTTTTTTTTAATCAATTATTTATTTATTTATTTTAATATAGGTTTTTTTTTTTTGCATAAAGGAGCATCATAAAGAATAATATATAAGAAAGCAGATTTTCTTTTAGTTCCTTTTAGGGACTGGATGAAAAAGAAAAAACAAACCTAATTTCTGATTGTTGTCAAGATAACAGCTTGCATGTCATACCAGATGCCACCACAAGGAGCATATGATCCAGCATATACTGTATTAATGAAAAAACTAGTAGATTTCTCTCTCTTTTTTTTTTTGTCACATTCATTTCACTAAACCACAATCGGAGAAGCGAGAAGAGTGTAAACAGCAATCCTGAAATGTAGAAACTAATAAAATCCAATACATGAATATATTACAAATAACAAGCTATTTTTCCAAAGTGTCTTTGAAATTGAAAAATTTAGTCCAGGTGAAGAAGCACTACAGATCGCATGGTAAATTGGACATTTGTTTGATTATTTGTATATATTAGAAAGATATGTGGACATGTGAGTTAGACAAAATCCATCTGCTTTATTGGGAGATTCGTCAGGAGTCTGGTGCTGTAGGTTTCCTGAAAGCTTTATATACAGTTTCATATAAAAAAAAAAAAAACACTTGTTCAGATGTGAAAACAAAACAGAAAAGGGCAATTCTTCACTTTTTTAATGTTGCCCACCACGTTACTTTCTTCTATCTCGTTGCCTTCTTGATATGTTTAGCATCGCCTTTGGTTACAAATCATTTCCAAATGGCGGCCCTATCATAAATATCAGCTTCAGGAAGCTAATGTTGTGTTAATAACCTTTAACTCAGAGCCGGCGTCCCTATCTCCTGAGGCATTTTTTTTTCTTTCTTTTTTTATGGTTCTGAATTATGTTATAACTCAGAGAGATTATTTGCTTGCCATGCTGACTGGCACGCCTGAAAGTTAGACAGCCGAGTAATCAGCATTGTTTATGACTCGTTAGACGTTTTATTATTTTCGAAGGCTTGAACTAGGGGGAGGTTACAGCAGACAACGTTGTGTTGCGATTAATAACAATAATTGAAAGGTATTTATATATGTATGGCGGAATCTCGGCATTAAAAACGATTTCAAACAAAGCATTTTCGCCATATGAGCGAACAAACTGAGCCAAACCGAACGCCGGCTAAATTGCGCTTACGTCCAGGAGCTGCTCAAAACTTGCCTGCGTCAGTGAAAAGCCAAGCGAAGTGAGTTTAGTAGTACCATGGGTCCCAAGAATGTTAGCAAGAAGAAAATGGAGCAGCCTTCAGTTTGGTTTTTAAATCAGCCGGTGCCGGGAGGAATCATAAATCAAGGTTAAGTGAGACTTAATATCTATTTTTTTTTTAGATTTTACTTAATGTCGCTTCTAAATGTTTGGATTGTTTTTATATGCAAAAATATGATTAGAGTGCTGGAAATTGGTGATATTTTGGGGTGGCTGGAACAGATTATCTTCATTTACATTATTTCCTATAGGAAAATGTGTTTCACAATACAAAATTATGCCCCTTAAGAATTCTCCTTCGAGAACGGATTAAACTTGCATGCTCTGTAGTTTGCTTACTTGAATTGTGTACATATCACATTGAATAAAAATTAACATGCATTTGTTGCTATGGAATTCTTTTTATGTTGTAAATTAGTACAAACAGGAAGCATCCGGGATTCCTAGGTAGGAAAAGTACAGGCTTTTAGAGTGCAAAGTGTATAGGAACCACTTTTCACAACCGTGGCGGGCAGAAACTCGTCTCGTGTATGTCTGACACACAATAGCGGAAAACTACAACACTTTGCACTTCTGTCAGCCAAAATTAGGAATTTGCTGCTAAGGACTCCAGACTCCAGACTGGACTCTTCCAGACTGGATTTGCCAAACGCTGCCTACGTTACAGCCACATGATTCGGTAATTGCGTGAAGAAGCAGACGTATAAGTGTTCAATGAGTTAGCACTTTTTGGAGCTAAACTGCTTCAGGCCACAGTGGTGTCTCCTGTGGCTAATGTACGCTCGCCTGAAAAGCAACTGTACAGTCAGCAAATTGTGGAAATTGTACTCTTTCTTCCCCCCAGGTGCTGCATATAAATTGATCAACTGGAAGCAGCTTTGCAAATGGCAATCACCGAGGTGACTTGTTTCCATGATGGACTTTTTCCCTTAACATTAGACCTCATTTTGTCTCATTAAACAATCCGAATACAAACATGGAGTGCTAAATCGCTCCTCGAACCGAACATTACAATACCCAGTAGACTCCCTCGCTCTTTTTGAGGCTAGGTCAAAATGTCTGGTGTGGGACTACGTGGCCTCGTGTCTCTAAATATATTACCGCGCACTCTGCCGGTGGCGTGTTAACCTCTATTAAATCCAAAGTGCTGACGCTGGGGAAGAACCTTGTTCACTGACAACCATGATTTTTTTTCCCCCACTCTTTTCCCTCAGAAAGTAGGATAAAATGCTGATTTCTTTCTCCTCATTCTCAACTTTTTTAACACCAATGGTACTGTTTAGCACACACCAAATGTAAGGAAGACAAAACACTCCACATTGTATTGTTATTGGAAATGCGCAGAATTGCTCTTCATTGTAACCCTGAGGTCACCGCAGTTATCAGTGATTCAAGTTTTCTTTTTTATTCAGAAAAAAAAAATGGTGGAATGTTTTCTTACACACCACTGTACAGTACAGTATACCAACTAACGGAGATGTTATGCCATCCTGACCTCATTAATGACACCTGTTTCACAGTTCCCAGAAAGGGCTGAAACACGGATGCCAATTTCCAACCAATGCCAGTGCTTTTTATTTACACATTGCAAAGCAGCATCTTCTCACTATAGCCAATAATCACACACAAAAGCAGCAGTCCAGCGGGGCTGCCTGGAACAGGTGGGGGTGTCTGGCTGGCAAAGTAATTAATGAGATGAGTTTACGTGGTCACAATCAGGTGAGGTGTGCTGGCGGGTCGAGCTGAGTGGAAAAGAAGGTGGCTTGGTCGAGGTGGTAATGGAGCACTGTCACAGGTGCATTGCAGGCCGCTTTCTCCAGGGTGAAGTTTTTTTCAGAATTCTTTTTTTTTATTGTCTCAAGCACTGAGCTTAATCAAGTGCTAATGTTAATGTGGTTGCTAACGCTAGCAACCTAGCTAAATGCTAGCGTCATGCTGGCACTACAGTTAACAGTTTGGCTTTCATTCATCACTTCACCATCTTCATACACCCTGCAAGCATTCTACAAAGAAAGCTAAAAAAAAACTCAGACATTTTTGCAGTTTCTTTCATACACAGGTGGGGTTCTTTGGTTTGGCTAGTTAGCAGCCATTGTCAGATAAACTAGCATGCTATAGCACAGACCAGGCTGAAAGTTTGAGTGTAACGGTAACACGGTAACAGTAATAAAGTGAACAAATTCAGTCATTGGTGAGTGAAAGTGTGTATACAGACCTTGTATTTAACGTTTACATTTTACATAGGCCTACTGAGAAAACGTTCTACCTTGATGATATCCAAGCACTGGTGAAACACTGGGGTAAGTGCATTAGTGTAGCATAATATAGATAAATAAATGGAGTTTTTACTCTCTTATTTTGCACAATCAAAAGTCTGGGTTTGACTTGAACACTCCTCATAGAATAGCTAAGCATATTAAGCCCTAACCTTGGATCAGAATAAATGTCTCAATGTAAAAGGCTGAGACATTTCTTTAGACAAGCATGAGGCATATACAGTAGGTTCAACACTATACGGCAGATTTCGAGTCACGTCTCCAGTATTTATTGACCTTGCTCTTTTTCACATTCTCAGTGTCTTTCATTCACAGCTAACCCGTACTATAGCTTTTATCAGCACTTTGAACTTCATACTGTAGCATGGTGGCCTGTCAAACATATTCTTCCATGTTGTGTTCATCACCTACAGTGTGAAGCTCCTTATTTTCCATTTTCAAGCAAACCTGCAGAAATCCCATTCAGAAATCCTCTTATCTAGCTACAGCATGTGCCACAGCAACCGAAACTCATAAATCATAGGCCAGATGAAGACGATAAGGACAAAGTACTCTTTTTCTCTTCACCACTGCAGATTGGGTCTTTTTTTTTTTTTTTTTTTTTGTTTATTTGACCCAAGTGTAGGATTTCTCTCTATTGTGCCCAGGATTTAAAATATTCATGACTCATAAACAAGCTTCTCTGGCTGAGTGAGCGAGAAAGACAGACAGCGACAGAACCGTGACAAAAGATTTGCAGAGCTCCGGTAAAATGAGGAAATAGGGCCTTTTGTCGGAAGTTGCTTTGCTTTGTGTACGTAATCTTTTCCTGTGCATGAATAGAGAAAAATCCCTGTTATTTATTGTGGATTATTAGGTCAAGTTATTTTGGTAGCAAGTGCATAATCTTTATTATAAACAGTCTTTTTTGAAAATGGAAGCACAATATAGAAAAACTCCCTCCATTTCTCAAACCACCAGTTTTACTCTCGAATTTTCTTCTGTCTGGTGTTGTTGCTTTTAAATGCAATGCCTCAAATGCCCTACCTTTTCAGTACCTTTGAAAAGGTTTTGGGTTACTTGTGGGATTGTACTGTAGGAAAGCTAATGGTTAAAGATTTGCTGCTTGTATTTTTACCAGAGGTAATAACAAAAGACAGGGGAAATTGGTAAGAAATCTCTCTAAGTCTGTGGCATTTAATATTAGAGCATAAAGAACATTTTCTTTCTCAATCTAATCAGCAAAAGAAGACCAGAAGAAAGCCTGACTATAATAGTTATGATCTAAAATAGATGGAAGTTGGTTCATGTCCTACCTAAAAGATAATATTTAAAATATCATCTTCAGTTCCTCAAGGCTCTATTTTAGGCCCGCTTTTTTTTTTTTAAGTTTTCATGTTTATTTTATTAGCTGCATACTGTTCTGTTTATGCATTTGTCATTTTAGATGTGTTACATTATGTGTGTGAAATAAAATGTTAATTACACCAAAAGTAGATTTAATAAAAATAAATAAATAACAACGTGGTGTGAAATGTGGATCGTTTTTTTGTGATTTTATTTCATATTGCACAAAGATTAAATATAATTTTATTTTAAAATGCATTTTTCATTCATGGCGTACTGTAGCTGTTGATTATGGATGTCTGCTCGTGCAAAATGTTTTCTTGTAGAAGTTCACAGAAAGAACAACTTCTCATTAAAAAAGTTTATATGTTCATACATTTACCATGTTTTCTAAAATACACATCTTGTGTCAAAAACAAAAAAAATCTAACTCAAAGTGAAACTTTAGATATTGTTAAACTTAAAAGATAGTTTTTTTTTATGTTCTTTAAGCCTAGAATGGCTATTTCCTTGCAAACCCATTAACCAGGTGCCAGCCATGCCACCTCCTGCCGAGCGTCTGATGATGTCTCCTATACCCAGTGGCTATTTGTAAAGGCTGGCCCTTGGCAGGCTGCTTTTCCTGTAATTGGCAAACCAAACAAGCAGGCCACTAAAGCTTCAGGTTCCAGTATGAGGGATTAAACCATGCAGACTCCATCGGAGGCCTCCAGAAAGCTCCGCAATGGATCTCAGTAATCGGTAATTGAATTCCTTACGCCGGTGCCGAGTTGAGAGTGAGTAACAAACAGAGCCTGCAGTCTAAAAGTCATCAATTTCAGACTGAGCCATAGATTGAGACGGTAAGTGAATCGATACTGCATTTCTATGGCGTGATGAACCCATAACCTGTCCAAGGGGTTTGGGGAAAGGTAAATTTGATTGGCGAAGAGTTAGGAGTTAGGAGGGCATTGTGTAGAGCTCGTCTCTGTCCAAGCAGGGCTTGATGAGGTGTTTATCCTTGGCCTACCTGAAAATACCCATTGTACAGAGCATGACAGTCACCTCTGAGGAGAAAAAAAAAAAGTAGATTTTGATAAGACATCCATCTTGCAGTGCCAATGGTGACGGTGAAGCTCAGCAGGGAATCTCGTACTCTGAAGTGAAATTCAGTCCTACATGTGTCAGATATCATTTCTGTGATGCCTCGTGACAAGAACAATGTCAGAAAAAAGATTATGCAAAAGGGTCAAAACTTTATGACTGATAATAATTTTTAAAAAATACATATGTTGCCATACATTGTTTTGAATTAAGGATCTATGTACAGTACATAGATTTTTTAGGTCAATAATTAAATTATAGCAACTTTTATGTTTTTATGTTAGCACAGTTTCCACGCATTTATGATACTTTTACTGTAGATCAGTGCTACTTTAAACATTTTAAGCAACCGATCCCAGATAGACGTTTTCTATTCAGTCACCACTACACTTTTATTAACCATCATCCATATTCACTAAATACTGTATCTCTGCATAACTCCTTGAGTTCCTTGAAGTTTTTGAAGAACTAGCAGAAAGAATTGGGAACTTTGTTACAGAACAAAATGCGTGTTGGTATCTATATTTTATCTATATATAATCTGCATCAGATCGGTATGATCCATAAATCACTGCTAGCAATATACTCCTAAGAAATTTTACTTTGGTAAACTATAGTACATGTACCATAGTACCATAGTCTTACTGTACCATGGTACTGTACTTCAGACATTGCCATGGTAGGCACCATAGGGGCGGTATGGTGGCGTAGTGGTTAGTGCTTCACTAACTCCACGGTCGGGGTTTGATTCCCACATCAGGATCTGTGTGCATGGAGTTTGCATGTTCTCCCTTGGGTTTTCTCCAGATACTCTGGTTTCTAAAGACATGTAGATTCTCAAGTTGCCTGTAGTGTGTTCCGCAGCTTCTAGATCAGAGACCAAAATTGAACTGTATAGTCACAGAGGAGTTATCAAGGCCTACAGTGAAAAGTACACCATCCTCAATATAAAGCACTGTGCCTGGGACGCTCTTGGATGCTCCAACATGACAATGATCGAAACCATAAGGCCAAGTTGATCCTCCAATAGCTACAGCAGAAAAAGGTGAAGATTCTGGTGGGCCATCACAGTCTCCTGACCTCAATATCATTGAACCACTTTGGGGAGATCTCAAACATGCACTTCATGCAAGACAACCAAAAAAAAATGTACACAAACTGAAGGCATATTTCCAAAACGAATGGGCAGCTACAACACCTGAGAGAATTAAGGACCTTATGCACAATTATTAAAAAAGACTGCATGCCATCACTGAAGTCAAAAGGGTACTAAAGGATATACTAAGGATACTAAAAACAAAGCTTTTGAATAGCGATTATTTTTTATTGTCATTTTTTGTTTGATGATTGTAACATTCTGTTATGCCTTATATATGAACTTGAGTCCTATAAAACTAAAATACATAGGTTTTGCTTTCTCATGCATGTTTTCTTTAAAAACATATCTTGCACATTCTCCCAAGGTATGCAAACTTTGAGCATAACTGTTCATGAACAGGTATATCATATTGTTCACAGTATTCATCATACTGTACATCTGGTGGAACCAGGTCGAAAGAACCATAGTACTATAATGTACTGTCATACTGTCAAAAATACCATGGTACTATATATAGCATGGGGCAGGAACCATCGGACTATGATGTTATCTTTATATTTAATCGACAGTTATACCCGTGGTACAATTTTTGTATGGGTCCAGTGCTGAGTTTTAGGTTGAAGATACTCTGGCTTTGCTTTGACTGACTCATAAAACCCATCCAGATTGCAGTCATGTCATGTCATCTGTTTATTAACATAAGGTTTATGTCATGCCGATGTACCTGGCAACGGATGCTGGCTTCAGGGCATCTAGTCTTTAAGCATATTCAAAAAGCTGTTACAAAAAATGGTGAATCATATAGCCATTAAAATGGTGTCATGTATCTGTAAATCTATTTGGTATTCATTCTCCAGCCTGAGATGTTTAAATTGTATTTCCTCACGCCTTCTAAAACCTTTTTCTTTTTCCTGTCCATTAATGTAATCTTGCCTTCTACTCTTCCTCCCTCTCAGCCTCTTTTCTCAGTGCCAGGTGATCTAATATCTGAAAATGGACATTAATGAATCTTTTTCTTGCTGTGTGCAGTGGGTATAAAAGAGGGGGACAGACCGAGATCCATAATTACACTGATAGAAAAACGCATCCAAGCATGGAGGATGGGCAAAAAGCTATTGGTTTGAAATGCATCGCTGGAGATGGGTACAAGCGCAGAAGGTGCAAGGAGAGCACAGGCACCTTAAAATAGGCTGGTGAAGGCTTAATGATGGGGTTGTAATGATGTTAGTGCAAACAACTAATGTGTTAAAACTCTTCTTATATCATGAGACTGAAAATGTGTGCTCATTTATATATATATATATATATATATATATATATATATATATATATATATATATATATATATATATAATATTTGGGTATCTTATTTGTCCTTTAAAATAAGTGAATAATTTTTTGTAAACATTTTTAATTTAAACATATAAAAAAGATTTTGTATTTTCTTGACTCTTTTTTTGGTTGTGATGGAACTTCATATTTGTTCCCACTGAAAACCTTTTTATGTTTGCCTCTGACTGAGACTGGAGACTCCTTCAATTAAATCTCACTAAACCTTATTGTATCAACAAAGTTGCCACGACAACATATTAAGACAACCAATTTAAAATCCATTCTGACCAATCCGAAAAACAATCGGAATCTAGAATTTAATGGAGCCTCATTGTAAACTGAAGAATGTTGGCAAAGATGAACGCAAGAAGAAAATGAAGCCGCTTTCAGTTTCATTTTTAAAACAATCAATAAATTAAGGTATGGTGATGTTTAATGTCTATTTATTCCATATTTTACTTCATTTACATACCTTTTCTAAATGCTTTTATATTTATTACAGTTATTATATGGAAATATATGATTATATTGTTGGAAATTAGTAATATTGGTAATATAAATGCAGCAATTACATTAATTCCTATGGAAAAATGCGTTTAAAAAAACTAAATATTACAAACTTGCCTCCGGAATGGATTCAATTCATATGCTGAGGTTCCGCTGTAATTGCTACAGTAACACTGAATCCTGATTCTGTGCCTTTGTCTTTAGGTGAAGGTGAATTATATTAGGGGGCTGCCAGTCAAGTCCTTCTTAGCATATTAAGCCACACCCACTGAGCACATTTTTATTTTATTCATTTATTTATTTTCGTGTAAGCTGACTTTATTCTGTCTTTTTTTTTATATATATATATATATATATATATATACTGGACCTCTAAACATAAAAAAAAGAAAAAATGAACTATGTTCCCTGTAATGATCTGGAATTAATTAATATGTGCTCTGGTACCTCATTTAATCTTACACACAGCTGTTGCCCTTCTTAATAATCGAAAGATAAAGATCTTAGAGGTTCAGCTTTCATCAAACCTTTATTAGGTTTCAGATAAACATCTGTGTAGTAATGTGTCTGTATTATTAGCAGTCATGCTAGAGCTAGCTTTGAATATAATTACCGAGGGGGAAAAAAACTGCCTAATATGAGTCTGTAATAGAGAAAATTGATTCAACAGATTGCACAGATTTGTTGAGGAAAGGTGTCGGGCTGTCGTGTGGGGGGGGGGGGGGGGGGGGGGGGAGCAGTCATGTTGAAGTTTAAGAAATATGAGTTTAAATAAGACTATATGATCGTTTCAAAGGTTTAGAGCTAATCATATAAAGAGTTGGGTATAATTCCGTTAGCTTGTGGGAACAGTGGCAGACTATACACTGTAGAAACTCCAACTAGATAAATGTTGAACTAATTAATATTATATTGTTAAAACATCACTTCAAACATGTAGTTACTCTGTTTGAAATATCAGACTCTGTGAATATGAAACAAAGCATACTGTACATGTGGCTTTAACACATCATTAGAATTCCAGAAACACCGTGTTTTACACTCTCTGCTGGTATATAGCCGTATTAACATCTTTTATTTTTAGCATAACTAGGTTATTCTGTGAAATTTATCATCTTTGTTTTTACAAGGCTTCTTCTATTTCTTTAACCCGAGCTCTGCTGTGGAGGATTGGGGTGAGAGGGATGACCATTTGCCTTTTGGCTCTACAGTACTGAACAAGCTGTTGGAGGAGGCTCGTGTCCCTGAGGGCCTGGGTGACTATGCAGCAGTTTTTAGGTGTGCTGTTTGGTCAGGTCTGTGCTCTGAACATTGACTTCCAAAAGGACTGGACAGACACCTATGAACGCATTCAAACGATTATTATGTGACTTGGAGAGAGTTAGTTCTGTGCACTTCACATGTGAGATTCCAATGGGAGACAATTTACTTCTTTGAGTAGATGAAAAGGTGGACCACATCAACGCCAGAGAAATATCATTAATTGAGCCCTCAACTAATACTACTTGAGCGGACTTAAACATTTGAATTACGAGTTGAGTCAACTTAAGATTTTGAACTGGGTACATGTTGTCAACTAAACAGCAATGTCAAATATTTCGTTTGGCCGGCAAAGTACCCTAAAAGTTGTGCAAGCTTGTTACTAAACTTTTTTATATGTGGAGGTGGTTTAATTTTTTTTAAGTGTACTGTGGGGGGGTAATTTGATATCTGAACTGAAATGCAAATTATTCTGTTGCTGTGATCCCATGTTCATGGCATTGGTCACAGTTTTTCTTTCCTTCCATTTTAGTCCTCTTGGGAATGCCTGGATGTCTGTATACACTCACTGGCTTAACAGTGTCTATAGTGTCCTTGGGAAACAATAACAGACACAAGATTGGGTGACATGGCCGGGTAATGGTTACCACTGTGACCTCACACCTCCAAGGCCCAAGCCCCGCCTCAGGTCTCTGGGCTTGGTGAGTTTCCTGTGGTTACCTCCTGCAATCTGAAGACATGCAGAGTATGCATTTCCTGTAGTGTGTATTTGTGTCCTGCAATGGATTGGCACCTCATTCAGGGTGTACCCAACCTAGTGCCCCAATTGTACAGCAGTGGGACTGAATTAAAATTTAATTAACAACAATCTTTAATCAGTCTCTGATTTGACTCTGGTTGCTCTGTTATACCGGTCTCTTAGTTTATCTCGTAGTGGCACTTCACGTTACTGCTTTTTATTAATTATCGCCAATATTTTGGAACATATGAAACAAATTGGCTTTAAACTTCCTGCAGGAAGAATAAACATATACAGTGGAACCTTAGATTACGAGCATAAATCGTTCCGGACGTGGGCTCGTATTCCAAAACACTCGTAAACCAAATCATCATTTCCCATAAGAAATAATGAAAACTCAAATTATCCGTTCCACAGCCCCAAAAAATAAATACATAAAAATAATTAATACAATCTATAACATTAAAATAAAACAAATTAATCTGCACTTTACCTTTAAAAAAAGTACAAATAAATCCTGACAGATAAGTGTTTCCATTGGTGCGCGCAGAGAGAGAGTGACGCTCGGTGTCAAAATAAGAGTCGCATGTGTGATACATGATACTCGGCGCTCGTAAACTAATACTTGCTCGGTTTCCGAATAAATTTTTTTTTTTAATCTTTGCTCGTTTGCGGAACACTCGTAAACCACGTTACTTGCAATCCGAGGTTCCATTGTATTGATCTGTCCATACATCCTTGAAGGTTCAGTTTACATGGTGTACTTTCCTTTTTTTGGAGTCATGCTGTGTGGCACATTTGCTTCTGTTTCTTCCGCATACTCTGTCGATACGTGGTAAACTATTGATGGTATGCGGTGATTGGCTCTGTTGAGTGACGTGTATAGTCACGTCAAAAAAGCAATTGATTACTGGTATACTAATTATTTCCAATTATCAGAAAAGCATCAGGGTCCGGATAGAACTGTCACTTGGTCCGAATTAGGACCACGTTCCGCCATAACGTTCCATAATGCCTGATGTACAAGATAAGCAGTAATGTAGAATCTACATATCTCTCAAGATTCCTCCAATATTGTAAATCTTTTTTAAAAATCTTTAATAACATGTTCCATAATTAAGGCAAAAACAGTTGCAGTACATGACTGTCACTTTTCATCCTCTTCATTAACATGCATCCTGCATAATCTGATTGTAAGTGAACTGAACTAAGTACGAATGTCAATGAGGTCCATCGTGTCTCGAAGACATATCGTGATCCAATCACAGGACCCACATTTGGCCTGAAACAACAAAGAAGAGCTGTCCTATTGATTGCAATGCATTTCCCTAGCTAAACTACGTGACGATTATTATACTGTTGATGATAACCCTGATATTAACTCTCATTTCCCATAGCAGAATCTTGACACCGAAACAGCAGAAACACAAGCAGCCTTTTTTGTTGTTGTTGTTGTTGTTGTTGTTGTTGGTTATTTTGTCATCTTTGTTAGCAGACCGCTCAAGAGAAGAATTTGCAACAGCCTGCGAAACAAATTTCCATAAGACAGAAATCATCAGACATTTTGAAACTTTTTGAAAACAAAAGCAGCACGCAAAAGACGGTTGTGATAAATGTTGCATGCAGAAATGATGCATGGAATCTGAACGCACGTGGTCACAGGAGGCTCATTCATAAAGCCGAGTGTAAACAGCTATGCGTCTCGGCTGTCCACTCGTGATCGGATCACTCGAGATGGATGTTAGTCCATCT
This sequence comes from Clarias fuscus, assembly GCA_030347435.1. Lineage (NCBI taxonomy): Eukaryota > Metazoa > Chordata > Actinopteri > Siluriformes > Clariidae > Clarias > Clarias fuscus. The sequence continues at coordinate 23,562,624 of CM059225.1, read as the reverse complement.
CTTTTTAGGCTGTTTTATTTGTGCAGGTAAGAACAGATCACATTGCACTTCAATTAAGAGCGATGTGCAGCAAGAGGAGAAAAAGATGGAAGAAGAAACAAACATAAAAAAGTGAAAAAAGAAAACAAAACCATAGAAAGGGGACAAGGGTTAATAAGCATAGTGATATGATAATGAGATACACACACGGTACGTGGGAAGCTGTTGTATCCGTTCCAATTTCAGATCAGAATTTAGAAACTGGTCTGAGATTGTGTGAATGAATGTTAATCAGCCTAAATGTTCCACACACTACAGTATAAATGCTAAAAATTCATTGTTTTTGTAATGCTGTGTGTTGGGTTGTTCATTCAAAGTTATCTTGACTTGATTTTATCAAAGATATTCGAAATCAATGTTGTCGCAAAGGTGGACATCATGACAACATGATTACAACTATATTACAGCTTTCTGTAGTAGAGACGGAGAGGTTTTCCCACCATGTTGAACTCTTATATCAATAATGTCCAAAAATCAGTCAGCGTAGGAGGCCATTGATCTGAATCGAAACTAGTTGAGTGGGATCGGATAGTGACGTGCAACCCGCTGTCCAGAAAGCAGTTTTTTTTTTTTAAGCTGCACAGGTGAGAAGGGAATTAACACTGAAACATTGTAAACAAAAATACAAATTTGCAATTGCACTCACAAGGTCTTTACTGTGCAAAGGTCTCAGGCACATGCAAATAAGTGTGGTAGAGCAGGGATGTCTTCAAAAAAAAAAAGTACTGACATTCCAAAAAAATACTGTGAAGAAGCTGTAAACTGTAATTAATGAAAGAAAATAATTGGTGTGACACCTTAAATAAGGAAATAAGCTGCTTAGTTTTACGGAACATCCTGCAGAACCAGAAACAGTCCCTCCGAGGACTTTGTCGCACCTGCATTGTTTTTTCTTCTTTCACATAATGTGCTGCTTTCTTTTCTGGCCTACAGATATTTTCCTGTAAGTACCTTCCTGGAATAGTATGGGGCACTAGTGGCTCAGTGGTAGTCCTCGCATCTGCCATGGAAGGCCTGGGTTCGATTCCTAGCCATTAGATTCAGTGCCAGTACCAGGCTCAGATAAAATGGGAGGGTTGTGTCTGGTGTAAAACCTGTGCCAGATTGTTGTGCAGATTGTTCAGTCTGCTGTAGTAACCCCTTATCGGGAGCAGACGAAAGACCAACAACAACTTTCCTGGAATACCAATGTTTAGAAAAAACTAATGTTTTTTATTACTGACTTATTAATGAAGTCATAAAATTAAACATCTGATCCACACACAATTTTTGGCGCAGGTTTTACACCGGATGCCCTTCTTGATGCAACCATCTTTGTTCGGGACCGGCACTGCATCCAGTGGCTGGGGTTTGGGCAAAGGGTGGGGATTGAAGCCGAGCCTTCCACTGAGCAATACACGTTGACTTGAGTAAAATGCCAAAAAAAAAATTGACAGCAATATACTGTAGACCAGATTATCAGGTGACGGAAGCCTATTTTTTTGCCAAGAGATGAATAGTTTTTTTTGTTGTTTTTTTGTTTTTTTCCAGAACATACTTGACATTCTTATCATTGTTGGTTTGCTTTAGCTCACACCATGCCTCTATATTATATCATTTTCTTTTCTTGTCTTAACCATGAACCACGGAAATGCCCTGAGATTTGATCGGTAGACAATACCGGTCGTGCCGAGGGCTGTGCAACAAAGAGCTCTGTGATTGACAGACATCGAACACAGCATTTTATCCACCTACAGTACAGTATGCCATTATCCTCCATCAACGTCTTTCCATTGGTTCAATTATAAGCTTGAAACATTTTTTTTTCCAGTTTCACAATTTATTTATTTTTATTTTTTTGCTTTTTCTCTTACAGCTTGACGGGCATTACTCAACAAGAAGATGATTCTCCAGCTCCATTAATCTTTTTTTTTCACTTTCTGATTTACTGTTCAAGTGATTTCTTGGCTGGGAAATCATTAGCATTGGAGGAAAATGAAGGACTCCTGCTGAGTTCTTGACTGAACGCGCTTAAACATACACTTTTCTAGCAACAATATAATTGGCTTGGCTACAAACACTCATATTGGGCGAGGATTGTTTTTAAATTCATGCTGATTTTTTATTATTCATGCCTTGTTTTGTGTTAGATTCCTGCAAGATACATGTCGATAAAGTGTACACCATGACAGCTGAGGCAACTGTGCATGTCAATATGTCAAGGTTCAGGGGCTTGGCAATGAATGTGTGGTCAGTTCCTGAGATAAACATGAAGCTGACAGCTGGTGGTCCGTTGTGAAAGCAGATTACATGAGGAATAATTCCTTTGATAATTCTTAACATTAACATCTCCTCCAGTTTACAATTTACACACCATCAGGATCATCACCAGCCGACTAAAGATCAATAACCCCAGCTACTGTATGTAGCTAATAATAAATACTAGGATCCTGGAGGTGCAACGTGACAGTGCTAACAACTAAGCCACTATACAATGGACAATGGTTTGGCAGTAGCACGGTGTGGTTCAGTAGTATAGGGCGTGGTTTGGTAGAAGTAGGGCGTGGTTTGGCAGTAGTGTGGTGTCTGTTGGCAGTATTGGAGTTTGGTTTGGCAGTAGCAGGACATGGTTTGGCAGTAGTGTGGTGTGGTTTGGCAATATTCAGGTAAGGTTTTGCAGTAGAAAGGCGTGGTTCAGGGGTAACAGGACATGGAATGGCAGTAAAGAAGTTTGGTTTAACAGTGTTTGGCCATGGCTCAGCAGTAGCAGGCCATGGTTTGGCAGCCTCTGGGTGTTGTTCGGCAGTATTGGGGCATTGGCTAGCAGTAGTGGGGTGGGGATTGGCAGTAACAGAGAGTGGATTGGCTATAATGAGGTGTGGTTTGGCAGTAACAAAGCATGGATGGGCAGTAGTTGGGTTCGGTTTGGCAGTAACAGGGTGTGGTTTGGTAGTAACATATACAGGATAGTGTGAACACACTTCTGTTTGCAGGTTTTAAATGTTGCCATTTTGTAATTGGTCATTATAATTATGCTCAATGGGTTATAACTCAGCACTTGAGGACATATGGTTGGTCCTATATTGAACTATTTCTTTAAGACCCCACATAACGCGTAACATACAAATAATACATTTTTGCATATCTCAGATTCCTCCTTCAATGTCTATGTAAATGAGCTATTGCTGAGGGAAGGGGTATCTTCTTATCTGAGGTCACATTAGGGGGAAATCTAACTGGCTTGTTTAAAACCCTGTCCAATACAAAATTATCTAAAAAAAAAAATCCAACAGCAGCAAACACTTTTTATCTATACTGATGATGTTTTCTTTCAATGTAGACAGAACCAACTTAATTCCTTTTGTCTTGTTTACGTCCCTGACCGTCTCAGGGCTCACTCGATAAACCCTCGTTACACTGCTGTTGAATCTTCTGGCGAAACTTTAGTGTTCAGCGGCAGTCAAGCAATTAATCCAGCTTTAATCCCAGCCCACAACATGAACCCTGATAGAACATGTTAACAAATCCGGGAAAGGAAGGCAAGAAGAAAAACGGCTGGAATCTTGAGAGGTCGGGGGACGTGGTAGCGTCTCAATGTCTGAGTGTCTCAGTGTTCCCTTGTCTTTTACTGCATCCAGTCTATTTTTGAATACAAATATTTTCATCCAGGCTCAATAAGTTGGCTTGGTTTTTATATATATATATATATATATATATATATATATATATATATATATATATATATATATATATATATATATATATATATGTGTGTGTGTGTGTGTGTTTTATTGTTGTTGTTGTTGTTGCTTTTATTTTGTTTTTTTACCTGATTGCTACTACAAAGAGGTTAAGATTTGTAAAACAGGTTTAATCAGGTTTTTCTTAGGGAAAAATTTTTATTACAATTTTTACATTTTGCAATTACATTTTTTATGAGATGTTTTTTAAACAGGTTTTAAGATTGAAGTACTGGTACCCACAACCATTAATATTAATATTCATTTGGGAAGCCACTTTGAATAGAATACCAACACCAAGCATGATATCCAAATACTTCTGGAAGCAAAATTTTTTTTTTTTCACCCCTGTTATTTACACTGACTGTCAGTCACCAACTCCACCAGTCTCGATCAGATTCGCCTGTCACAGAAGGATATGTGTTCGTGGAGCAAAATAACCAATTAATTAAAAAAAAATTACAATACAGTGGAACCTCGGATTACGAGTAACGTGGTTTATGAGTGTTCCGCAAACCGAGCAAAGATTTTGAATACATTTTTAATTGGAAACCGAGCAAGTATTAGTTTTAACGAGCGCCGAGTATCATGTATCACGCATGCGACTCTTATTTTGACACCGAGCGTCACTCTTGCGCTGCGGAATTCTTTCAGCGTCTCTTATGTGTGTGCGCGCGTAATTTGACACAGACACACACACGCAAACACCCTGACACACGCACAGATGCCCTCTCGCCTTTTCACCCCCCTCCCCGGCTTCACAAACACACAGAAACTCTGCTCAGTCGCGATTATTTTCAAAGGTAAGGTGCTGCTTCATTTGTTTTTTTGTTTTGTTTTTTTACTTTAGCGGCGTGATTCCCTTAGTATGCGCTCACGCCAGGTCAGAGAGATTTGTATTTTACCTGTTAAAACGGTGTTTCCGTTGTGTGTGTGTGTGTGTGTGTGTGTGTGTGTGTGTGTGTGTGTGTGTGTGTGTGTGTGTGTTTGTTGTGAAACTTAAAAAGCAAGGTGGCGAGAGGGAGGAGGAGTGTTACTGTGTGAAACGGGGCGAGGGAAGGGGCTAATTCCACACACACACACACACACACACACACACACACACACACACACACGGCACCTGCGCGCACCAACGGAAACACTTATCTGTCGGGATTTATTTGTACTTTTTTTTAAAGGTAAAGTGCAGATTAATTTGTTTTATTTTCGTTTTATTAATATTATTTAATATTAATTATATTTATGTATTTAATTTTTGGGGCTGTGGAACGAATAATTTGAGTTTTCATTATTTCTCATGGGAAAATTATGATTTGGTTTACGAGTGTTTTAGGAACACGAGCAAACGTCCGGAACGAATAATGCTCATAATCCAAGGTGCCACTGTCCGTTGATAATAAATGGTGTTCATGGAACTATTGTATTAAATCAATATCAATCTCGAGGTCATACTGTTGTACTGAATATCAGCACGATTGTGATATTTTCAGTACGACCGCGCCACAGCCTGATATTCAGAACAACAGCACAACTTCAACTTGTTCCCTTAATTGTCTGAGGCAGTATATTTTATAGCTCACTAGACTTTAATGACAGACAGCTTCTGCAGGTAAAGCAAGAGAACAACAGAGTGAACAAAAATTGAACAATTTGATGATTGATCTTATTCTGAGGGCACAAGGGTGATACAGCCTGGATGGGGTGCGAATCCATCTCAGGGCACACACAACAGGGACATGGCAAACTCTTCATGTCTTTGGACTGTAGGAGGAAACCGGAGTGACTGGAGGAAACCCACCAAGCACAGGGAGAACATGCAAACTCACAAACTCAAGGCAGGAATCAAACCCTCGACCCTAGAGGTGTGAGGCCACAGTGCTAACCCCTACACCACTGTGCCACCTACAGTACACATCCACCCGCACACATCTACTGTAGGAATAAATACCAGAAATCCGATGTCCTTATTGACTAACTGTCTCGCCGTCAAACCCCAATTCCAAATCCAATCCAGTGAATATTTCCTAAAACGAGTGGGCAGCACGAGCATCCTGTCTGCAAGGACATTAAGCTTGGTTTGAAGAACAGAAACTAAACATCATTAAGTGCAGTAGCAACACCGCCTCCAGGGGAGGCTAGAAACTCGTGGTTCCTTAATGACGGTGCTGAACTACGAGAATCCTGTGGCCAGCCCACGCTCAACACAATGAGTCAATTTAGGCAGGGAAGGAAGAAAAAAAAAGCAAGCACATAAAGTGTTCATCAGAGGCCTCAATCTCACCCTCCAGCGCTCGTGTCTTCTGTTCTATCCAATTTTGGAGAGTGACTCAAATCAGGCCGAAAGGAGCGCGGATGTGAAAAAGTCACTTCGGGGCAATGGAATGGAACAAGAGAATACAGCTAATGCGTAATAGGAATGTGTACATTTTCTACCAGGGTGCTGTCAAGTTCTTGATTTGAATACCTCATATACGATATACAGTATACTGTATATTGTATACTTTTTTTTAATATTGTCACGACAGTGCAGTGCAGTTTCTTAGAAAGATCTTCAAAAGAGGGGGGAAAAAAAGAAATGATGGCGAGTGAACCGCTGTTTATAGCTTCTACAATGTAAGAGGGAATGTCTTTGTGGAACATAAAATGTAATTAGGAATGGATTTTGGTTCTATAAGAGAAATTGCCGTTACACCACAGAAATAAAATTTGTGGTCATAACCATGACGCCATGACATACAGTACCATCCTCTCTCACTCACTCACTCACTCACTCACCTGCCGACTATCCCAGGACACTGAGGACTCGAGGCGGTGCCAATCCATTCCAGGGCGCACATGCACACGTGCACTAAGCTAACCAAGTTCTTTCGGCTGAGGCTTTTAAGTCTTAAGCCAATCACCTTGATTATTCACTAATATATGCAAGACTATGAGCCATTCGCATGTTCCATAAAAATCTGTGGCAGTGAACCAGGACACATTGCCTTATAAGGGATGAAGTAGAGCTCGTGAGGACATTTTTGGGGCGGGGTTGGGGGTTGTGGAGCATGAGAAGGTTAACGCTATCAAAAGCAGAACAAATAGAAATGAGCAAACATGGGAAAGTTACTGTAACGTCGTCTAAGGAACGTTTTAGAAATCACTGATTTCATTCAAAGCAACTTTGACCCTCTTGGTTAAGAAGGTAGAATTTCAATTTGTTTATTGTGAAGGACCCGTCCGTTCCCATGATCCCAGTAGACTTACAGTAGTTGTTTAGCCAAGTTCTAAATGATTATGTGATTATGTCACTAGAGAAAGTGGCACCCATGCAAAATAAATACATGATGTACAGTAGTAAAATGTACTCTATACAGTAAGTTCAGTATGATGTACTATAATGCACATTTTTTTAAATATAAATGTCAATAAATACATTTCTGTTTGCTATTCTGAACACATTCCCTGTAAATTTTACACTAAGGTGCTTTCACTGAACCTCATAAAATGGCCGATTTGGTGTATGATGGCGTATTTCATACACCACGGCGGCACTACGACGCTCCTTTTTAAGACACTGAGCGCATGCATGTTGCGCTCGAACGGGGAGCAATAAATCATCCTTTGTGGATGAATGAACTTTTAATCAAATCATATGTCTAAAAATTAACCAGCTATCTCAGCCAGCAAATTAAATGGATTTAGTGGAATATTAACAATTATAAAGTCCATTAACAACAGCTTTCATTTCTCTCAAAGGTCATGACTTTACCTATGTAATCACGATGAGGCAGAAATGCGAGGAGCAGCTGATGAAGACTGACACCGGTGTTACCAGGAGATGGTAGGATGCTAGGATAGGTTGCGCCGATGCTTTCTGAATGGACAAAAAGGAGATACTTACTGTATGCCACCATTCATCCATCCATCCATCCATCTAGGAACCTTTGCAATCCAGTTAGAGACTGTAAAGGCCAGTGGTGACCATTGTATTTATTTCCATTTTTACAACTGTGGTGGGACCTCCAGTCAACATGGCGAACAACAATTACCGTAATCTGCATGTACCATGAGGAAGCCCACCAAGCATGGGGAGAACATGCAAACTCCATGCACACAGACCCCCAGGCGAGAACCAAACCGGACCCTGGATGGAGGTGCAAGATGACAGCTCTAACCACTACGTCACCATAAGTAATGGTTAAACTCTCAGTTCTGATTGATCAGAAGGTGTTAGATCACCTTCTACTGATTAATCAAATACGGCTGTAATCATCTGTAATTTGCTGTGCTATAGGAGGAATAAAACATGTGCTGTTCCTGGAAGCCCCGTTGTGACCCTGTACTTGATTAGTGCTCCATTACATCATGTCCCAGAGATATTTATTCCTTTTATTTACTGTAGCTTTTGTGCTAAAGTTGTTAGTTATGCATGTGGGTCAGAGTTGATGAGGTATTGTGTATATCTCCCAGGTAGTTCCCAGAATATCAAAATCTACAGAAGGAGGTAGGGCATTTTCATATTTAGTTCCAAAGCTTTGGAATAGCCTTCCTGACAGTGTTCGGGGCTCAGGCACAGTTTCCCAATTTAAAAGTAGACTCAAGACGCAGCTCTTTAATCTGGCATACACATAATTAATTTCTTTACCTCATACTCCAGTACATCTATCCTGAATGGCAACCACGCTAATTCTTTTCACCTGCTCTTTATTTTTCCACCCATCCCGAGGCATCTGGAGATTGTGCCAGCTTCAGTAGACAGAGGCCGACCCTGCGAGGTTCCTGAGGCATCCAGAGAAGGACCTGCTCCAGCTGGATTCTTCTTCATGGTGGTTTGGATCTAGACATGCTGCCCCTGAGCTCCCAGTGATCCAGACCCCCATCTGCCCTCTGCGCCTGCTGACTCATCCCTGAGCTGAACTGGACTTTGTGTTAATTTAAATAACTTCTGTTATATCGAACTTTCAGCTGCATGACACACATGATGTTCTACAATTTCTGTTATCTGTCATCACCCAGATGAGGATGGGTTCCCTGTTGAGTCTGGTTCCTCTCAAGGTTTCTTCCTATCGCCATCTCAGGGAGTTTTTCCTTGCCACTGTCGCCGTCACCCTTGGCTTGTCCATCAGGGACAATCTCATTATCTAGACACATTTTTCTTACACATACTGTATATACATTTCCATAAGTCTTCTTTTCATTTTCTTTTCATTTCTGTGAAGCTGCTTTGAGACAATGACCATTGTTAAAAGCGCTATAGAAATACAATTGAATTGAATTGAATTGAATTGAATTGAATATCTGATGCAATAAAATGAACAAAGATTTCTTGAGATGGATAATAATAGAAATTTTTTAAAAATCCAAAGACAAACATGTTGTTTTTTTCCCCTTGCTTATCTTTACATAAATCATTAACAGTGAATTGTGGATATTGCTTTTAGATTACGTTTTATTTATTTATTTATTTATTTATTTTTTATCGCAGATCTAAGAATCCCGGACTTTTATAAATATTTAACAAAAAAATAAATAATAATAATAATAATAAGAAGAAGAAGAAGATGCACTTGAAAGTCTTTGAAAGCATGTTTGATGGACCCCCAAAGCAGAGCAGCCTGATAAATTGTAATAGGAAAGTGTGTCATCTGATCTAATGAGAGCGCCATCGTCCCATTTGCGCTGTAGTTATGTAGGAGCACAATACAGATGGGTCTGATTTATGAAACAGAGAAGCAGCTCACCGCACACCCCGAGCCATTTACACCATCAATAATGGGCTGTTAGGAGCAACCTGACTGTGTGTGTGTGTGTGTGTGTGTGTGTGTGTGTGTGTCTATGAAATGAGGAAATGGACAATAGCGCACCAGATTTTTGTAGAAGCCCATTGCTTCGCTCATTACAGCTAACACAGAGACAGCGGTGTGACAGATTCAGACCTAGAGTCTACCTGTGGATTTTTTTTGTTCATGAATTCTAAAGGAAATGCCATCTGCTGAAAGGATATCATGCTCTTCCATTATCATTCATTCAGTTTTAAAAGTATTTATTTAGGACTATGCAATACTGATGCGTTTCTTGAAATCCTGGGTACAAGCAGGTCAGTAAGCGTGACATACATTTCTACATTTCTGGCAATATTTTTATATTAAGGCCAACAAATATTAACAACACTTTCAGTAATACTTTTTTTGGGCTGTTCCCATCAGGGGGTTGCTACAGCGGACCATCTCATCCACACAACTCGGCACAGGTTTTATGCCCGATGCCCTTCCTGACACAACCCTCCTGTTTTTCTAACCGGGCTTTGGACTGGCACTGCATGCCGTGGCTGGGTAGTACTGTACAGGGTGTGGCAACCCACCATGTGACCACCCACAAACGCGGATCCTCAGATCGACAAACTAGTAATGAGGTAACAAAAAAGGTGTGTGAAATACAAATGTAAAACACTAGGAAAAACAAACATTAAGATGCATTTTTGACACTAACCACTTTTAGTTTCCACAATATTTTAAATACTTTCTGATCTCATTGGCTTCCCACATTTTAACTCTATAAGTTTTCCGTTTTCCTTATTTGGTCATAGGTCCCTGTTAATTTTTTCCCCACGTAATCCATTCGAGCTCGACCCCCAGCTTAGCCTGTATGAGAACTGGACTAGCCCCTGCGTGACGTCACCCACAGGTTTTCAAGAGCGCAACTGTAGAAGCTCTAGTCGTCTCCATCTTGGCAGGACCTGACCACGCCTAAATCTCGGTTAATGCATAATGTGGCAAATGGGCTGAATGGACAGAGCCTGACTGTTAGTTGGAATATGCCGATTTACCTCAGCTAGTACCTTTACCTTAGCTAAAATGCTAGGTAAATCACTAATGTTAATTTATATGCTGAAATTTACTTTGCATTTAATTGAACTCCATCATCTGTACTCTACAGGACATCCCATATAAACTGCCACATTTCTTTTTGTAAGTTAAACTACAATAACTCCAGTAATCTGGTTAGCTAAGGTGAAGCTTAGCAGACTTAAAGGGATGAGTTTCATATAAATTCAAACCCATAAATAAAAGAAAATTCCAGCTATGGAGACTATTTTTTTAAAATTGTACCAGGTTGCAAACATGTTTAGTTTTGTTGTAAAGTTGAACATTTTAACATGGATCTATATAGGGATTGACTCACTTTTGGACCCAGCCCCTAGTGGACATTCGAGGATCTGCACGCTTTGGCACTGTTGCATTGGACACATTTTTTCAGAACCGAAATTTGCCCCTTCCCTCCTAGTCGCCTTTGTTACTCATCTGACCCTTTTGGCTCCCAGTATGTGATTGGTTTCAGCTGGTTGTTGTTTCTCATCGGTTCCTCTGAATTGTAAAAATGTGTTTTCTTTGCAGCGATTCCAAGCTTTGTGGCTCTCAAAGATTATTCTTTGCTTTTTAATCAATTTATTATAAAAAAAAAATTTTTAAGTTGTTAAAGTTGGAAAAACTTTTCTTATTTCCAGTATGTTTTTTTGTTGTTAGATCTTTATTAGTATTGTGTTCTTTTTCCCTCATATCTTGCCTTTCTCTAAATCTGAAAGAAATTAGTAGAATGTATGACCTAGAAATGAACGTGTGCAGTCAGAAACATTAATGTTTCCTTGAAGCCAAGTATTCATACATGATTTAACTGCATCGATAATTTCTGGGTAAGCCCTGCATCTTACGTTTATGTTCATTTCAATTTGATTTGTTGGCCATCAATGAGTCGAATAACTTCATTTGAGCTTTTAGAAATGTAAGATCCAAGATTTGTAACCACTGAAACCAAAAACGTTTAAGCTAAATGTTTAGGTCATTGTTTGTAGGTTATACTGTACAGTACATGTCAGCCAAAAGTTTAAAACCAACCAGTGACGTGAATAACAATGATTATCTCATTATAATGGCGCATGGAAGTGGCTGTGATATATTAGGCAGCAAGTTAAAAGCAGGAAAAAACTTAAGTACCCGAGTCCCTTTTGATGGGCCAGATTGTGATGGCCAGGCAACTCCAAAATTGCATGTCTTGTGAGATATTCAAAGTCTGCAATGGTCAGAACGGACCAAAAGGAAGCTCCAAGGAAAGAAAACCAGTGAACCGGAAGCAGGGTGATGGGCGGCCAAGGCTCATTGTTGCGTATGGAGAGCCAAGACAAACTCGTCTGGTCCATCCCCACAGAAGAGTAGCACAAGGTGCTGAAGAAATGAACGCTGGTTCTGAGAGAACAGTTTCAGACCACACACTGAATCACAGTTTGTTGCATATGGGCCTGTGTAAACACAGAATGGTCAGGGTGCCCATGCTGATCCTTGTCCACCAACGAGAGCTCCTACAGTGGGCAAACTGGATCATGGAGCAGTGAAAGAAGGTGGCTTGGTCTGATTAATCATGTTTGTTCTTTTACAAAATGTGTGTCTTCCTGGGTAAAAGATGGCACCAGGATGCACTATGGGAAGAAGACGAGAAGGTGGAGGCAGTGTGATGCCCTGGGTGATGTCCTGCTGGGAAACCTTGGGTCCTGTCAATCACATGGATGTAACTTTGACACGTACAGTACCACCTACCGAAACAATCCTTGAGGCCCTGACTCATGACTTTGAGTGCTTAAAGGATCTGTTGATAATGTTGGTACCAGATAACACAGGAATCCCTCAGTGGTCTTGTGTGTCCATGCCTAGATTTTTCAGAGCTGTTTTGGTGATTTTATGTTGTGCTTTTTTTTTTTTTTTTTGTTCTTATGGTGCCTGGGATCAATAAGTGTTTGCTTTAAATCCTTCAATATACAAATATTTATTTATAGAATGAACAAGCAGCTTATGGAATTCCCAATTCAGCCTGGATATACCTACTATCGTTAACCAAACAGGTCAAGACAGAATTCTATGGTGTGTGTACCAGAAACAGAGAGTGGGTTGTTCTGTGGGTGAACGTCTTCCTCGTAGCTATGTTCCTACACCTCTTCTTCTTATCCACATGCATGAATGCTGATTTGTGTCCGTGTGTATTGTTGTCGAACCCGCTTTATAGCCTTCAGGTTTGAAGGAGATATGATTCTTTCTTTTGAATCATATCTCCTTTCACAGTCTTATCTCCCTAACATCCACAGTGGATCAACGCTCTATTGTCAGAGCTGCACAACATCGACTGAAATAATAATCAAGTGTTTGGATCTGTTACTGAATTCACACCACTGAAAAATCAATAGATGCCCTACACACCTCCCCCCCCCCCCCTCCCCCTCTCACTGAGGAATCATAAGCACAAGTGCAGCCGGCTGGAGGAAAGAGCAGAACATCACAATAAATAAAATAAAACACAAGAGGAGTGGGTAGGAGGTGAAAGAATGTGAACGAATTAAATAGAAAGAAAGAATGAATTAATTAATTAATTAAATAAATAAATAAATAAATAATTAGTAGAAAGAAAATGAATGAATGAAATAATTAAGTAGTAGAAGGAAAATTAATTAAAGAAAGAAAGAAAGAAAGAAAGAAAAGGAATTCATGAAAATTATTTAAAAAATAAAAAATAAAATAAATAAAATTATTAGAAAGAAAGAAAGAAAGAAAGAAAGAACATCAAATAATGAAATAATTAGAAAAAAATGAAGGAATGAATAAATGTATTGGAATAAAAAAGGAAAGTAAAAAGAAAAGCATGAATGAATGAATGAATGAATGAATGAAATTGTTGAAAGAAAGAAAGAAAGAAAGAAAGAAAGAGAGAAAGAAAGAAGAGGAATGCATGAAAATAATTATTTTTAAAAAACAAAATATTAATGCATAAAATTATTAGAAAAAAGGAAAAAAAGAAAATGAATAAAATTATTAGAAAGAAAGAAAGAAAGAAAGAAAGAAAGAAAGAACATCAAATAATGAAATAATTAGAAAGAAAATGAATTAATGAATAAAAAAGGAAGGTAAAAAGAAAAGCATGAATGAATGAATGAAATTGTTGAAAGAAAGAAAGAAAGAAAGAAAGAAAGGAATAGAATAGAAAATGAATTGAAATGATGAAACGAAAGGATTCATGTAATAAAAAGAAAGAACAGAAAAAGTAAAAAAAAATAATATTTTAGAATATAAAAAAATAATAAAAATGAAAGAAAAAACAAGAATTAAAAAATGTAAGAAAGGAAAAGCAATAATCAAACATTAAGTGCAAGAAATATGAATAAATGAAGATGACTAAAAGAATAAATTGGGGAAAAGAAACTAGAAAATGAGGGAGGGGAAAATATTGATGGAGAGAATGAAGAAATGAGAAATTGAGAAAGAAAATAAAGAAAAGCTAATGATTGGTTTACTGTAAATGTAACTTTATTAATCTCAGACCCTTTGGTATCTCTCTCTCTCTCTCTCTCTCTCTCCTTCCAGCACTCTGTGTTTGTGGAACTGATCCGCCACTCGTCGCCACCACACTGATCCCGAGTCATCTGACCTTTAAACCCTCTGCAGCTCCTGCTTTAGGGCTCTGAACCTTTCAGCTGGAGCTGATGATGAAACTTACTTCCTCACAGCCGCTTCTTCTACACACTATAACTCCGTCTCATTCTTTCCTCGGATAAAACGGATTAAAGACAAGCCGAGCTGCCGCTCTTCACGCCGTGGTACGCCGCTCTTCAAAGGCCACCAGGTCTGAGTTTTGTTACAAAACTGGGAAAGAGTGTGAATGCTGAGAGCGTTAATGCTTTCATTGTACTCTGATGAAATGCTGAGCTCTCTGTGATCATTTTCTGAAAATTATACTGATCAATCCAACGATGTGTCATAAAAAGCTTTTAAAGCATGATGATCAGGTTCAGTAGACAGTATGCAAATATTCTTTTTATTCTCAAGTACAGAGAAGAAAAAGAAGAGAGAAAAAGAGAGGAGGAGGAGGAGGAGGAGGAGGAGGAGGAATGGTGTATGAGATATCCAAAATGAAAAAAAGAAAGAAGCAGAATGAGCTAATTTAAAATGTAACAAACATTTTTTATGTTTGTATGAAATGAACAATAAAAGTAAGATTGGGGAAAAATCTGAAAATAAATATGTGTAAAAAAAATTGAAAAAAATTGAGACGATAATGAAGGGGTAAGAAATAAAAGACATTTAGAGACAAAAAAATGTAAACATACAAGGATGAAGTAAGAGAGCAAACAAATAGAAAAATTTAAATACGAGTGGAAAGTTGTTGTTGTTGTTGTTGTTGTTGTTGTTTCCTTTAAAATCACATACTAAACAAAAAAAAGAGAAAAATCTAACATTGGAGTTTAAATATATGAAACAAATGTAGAACAAGAAAAGTAAAAAAAACAAAAAAAACAAATGTCAAACAACACATTGAATACAGCTAAAATGAGAGAAAAAGGAATAAAATTAGTTAATACAAAAGAAACAACAAAAATATATAAATAAATGAAACAAAAAAGCTAACAAATAAAAAAAGTACAAACAAAATAAAAACAAATAACAAAAAACAAGCTAACCTAATATTAAACAACACACTTACAGTACTAAACAAACTAAATAAATGAATCAATATTATCTTAAAAAAATAAATAAATAAATAAAAACCACCAAAACAAAATATGAAAAGCATGCAGGGAAAAAATTAAACATTATTTATTAAACATTGATTTAAACATTATTTATTAAACATTGATAAACATTGATTTTATAAAATTAAACATTTGCCAAAAGCAAATAAACAAACAAAAATACAAAAAGAAAAACATGCTTTTTAAAAGAAGTAAACAAACAATCTTGACAAAAAAAAAAGACAAATAAATGAACATGAGAAAAAAATAGTACTTAGAAATACACATTTAAAATAATTTGCACTCTGAGGGCGTCTTTGTTTGTGAAACTTTAAAGGTTCTCTCTAGAAGCCTCATATCTAATGACTGCTGCTTCAGAGAAGAAGTAAAAACTTTTTTATATATTTAAAGTTGTAAAGGAGCCAGAAGAAGCTGCGGGTGGAGACGGAGAGGCAGAGTATAAAGGCAGAGGGGAGAGAAGGACACCGGGGTTAGGCTGTGTCGCTACACTGCAGCGCTTCAGGGGAATCGTTTGCGCTGAATACTTAACACTCTGATTGATTTTTATATTCCTGAAATATTCTTGAACTCTGCGACTGCTGCATAATTAAAAGACTCTTCCCCCCCCCCCCCCCCCCCCCCCCCCACATCACTGATTAACTTCCTCAGAATAAGTTTTAAACATCCCACACTGTAATGTGCTGCATGTGTGAAAGTGAAGGAATAAAATCATCTCACTGGAGGAAAGAGAAAAGAGGAATAAAAATAGCAGACGAGTTTCTCTGTGGTTCTTCTGTCCCTCACTGCTGCATGGAGTTCAGCGTTCCACTCTGAACAAGCAGCGACTCCTGCAACACGAGTGTCAGGACACGAGTCCTGGAAGCAAGGAAAAGGGGAGGGATGGAAAAATGGAAGAGGAAGCAAGAAAGGAAGAAAAAATGAACAAAAAAGAAGGAAAGGAGAAATGGAAAGAAAGGGATTAAAGGGTACGAAAGGACAAAATGAAAAGAAGGATAAAAGACAAGTAAAGAGTGGGAAAAGAAGGAAAGACAGAATTACAGAGAATATAGAAATAAAAATGAAGAATTCAGGAGGAATAAGGAGGAGAAATAGGAGGCAAGAAAAGAAAAAAGAAAAGTCTGAAAGTAAAATGCAAGAATGAAGAAGAAATTGAAATGGGAGCAGGAATGAAAAAATTTTTAAATTAAAAATGGGAGGAAAAATGGATGAAAGGAACGAAGAAGGATATCAGAAAAAAGAAATCAATAGGAAGAATGAACAAAGTCTGAAGGCAATAAAAGAAAAGGGAAATGAAAGAGGAAATGAAAAAAGACAAGAACAAATGGAAGAAAGGAAAATAATAAATGAATAAAAATGAACAATGGAAGGAGGAATGGAAAAGGGACAAAAGGATGCAAGGAAAGAATTTTAAATCCAGATTTTTCAGATCTGCAATCCAGATTTTTAAAAGAAAAATAGGAATGAATGACAGATGGTAAGGCAGAATAAAGAAATAAAAAGGAAGAATGGGAGAAGGAATGATAGAGTAAAGGCAAGAAAATAAAAACGAAAAGCAAGCAAGAGGGAAGTAAAGTGTGAAAGCAAATGGAAAACGAAGAAGAAAATTAAATAAAAGAAGGAAGAAAACTGAAAATATATATATATATAAATTAAGAATGGGAGGAGGAATGGAAAGAAAATTAATAAAGGGCACGAATGTATGTACAGTATGATGTATAAAGGAAGCAAGAAAAGAAAAAAAATCAATTAAAAAAGTACAGGAAGAGGAGGATGAAAAAAGAGTGAAGGTAGCAAAAGAAAAGGGTATGAAAGTAAATGAAGGAAGGATGGAAAATAAAAAAAATAATAATGGCAAGAAAATGTGAAGAAAAGTGCAAAGAAAAGGATTAGAGGGCAAGAGGGGACAAAAAGGAAAAAAAAGGTAAGAAGGTAAAGAAAGAATGAAAGTGAATGAAGGAAGGAACAGAAATAAAGAAATGAAAAGGAAGAATGAGAGGAGTGAAGGCAAAAAAAGACAAAAAGGAGGGGGATGAAGCAAGGAAGGTATGAAAGTAAATTGAAGAAGAAAGAAGGAAAGGAATAAGGAAAAAGAAAAAGGAAATGAAAGGAGGGTAAGAAAGGAAGGAAAATCTGAGGAAAATGAAAAGGAAGGATGGTGAATAAATGAAGGGCAGAAAAGGGAGGGAGGGATGGAAGGAAGGAGGATTAAAGGGGTAGAAAGAAAGAAGAAGCAAGATGCATGGAAGGAAGGAGTGAAAGCGAGTAAAGAAAAAAGGAAAATGAAGGTCAGAAGAGGGAAGGAGAGAAGAAAAGAGAAGAAAAGAATAAGATAAAGAGCGAGAGAGAGAGAGAGAGAGAGAGAGATATGATAGCTTGTCCTTGCTGAGTCAGTGAGAAACAGTCTCATCAGATTTTACATGAAACGTCGAGTCGCTTGCTGCCTTTCCTTACTGATGGGGAGAAAAAAACATAAAACAGGAAGTAATAACTTCTCAGTTATGAGTGTGTTCGAGAAATCATGGCTGGTTCACTTCAGCTGGAACAAATTTCTCATTTCAGCACTAAAGGAACAAAAAGAAAATACATTCGGGGACTTGGAGGTTTTGAGCGGAGTCATTAGCCTCGTGTCACACATCAAAACCGTGCTAGCAGTGTTAGCAGTGTTAGCTTTCCTAAACTCCTTCTCTCATCCACTCGGTGTTAGCTCACTGCTTTACTGGCCAACTCCTGAGCAGAGAAACTTAAATAGATAAATATCTGATTATAGTTCAGCACCTAGTCTGCTTTGTGAAAATGACGAAGAAGAGAGTGGAGGGAGGGAGGAAGGAAGGAAGAATAAAAACGAAGGAAAAAATAATAAATAAATAGAAGAAAGATAGAAGGAAATGGAGAAAAAATTAAAGAAAGATAAAGAAAAAATAAAATAAAAAAGAGAAAGAAGGAAACAAACAAAAAAGAAGCAAGGAAAAAATGTAAAAGGACAAAGAAAAAAAGAATAAAAAATAAAACAGAGAAAGAAAGAAAGAAAGAAAGAAAGAAAATGGAAAAATACAAAAGAAAGAAAAAAGGAAAAAACAAAGAAAAAATGAAATAAAAGAAAGAATGAACGGAGGAAAGAAAAAATGAAAGTAAGAAAAAATAAAGGAAGGAAGGAAAAAGGAAAGGAGGAAAAAAGATAGAAAAAAGAAAACGGAAGGAAAATGATAGATAGGTAGAAAGAAAGAATGTATGAATGAAAAAAATAAAAGAAAGAAACAAGAAAGTAAAATAACAAAGGAATTAAAAAAAAATAAAAGAAAGAATGAAAGAAGGAAGAAAGGAATAAAAGGAAGAAGGGGAAAAATGGAATGAAAAGAGAAAGAAAGGAAGTTTTAAAAAATCTGAGAAGCTGTTTTTACGATGGTTTTTTTTTTTTTTTTTGCAGGTGGGCCTGTGATAGTCAGTTACAGTGGATAGAGTCACATATATACAATATGTGAGGTGGAACAGATTTTACCCCAGATGCCCATCTTGGCACGATCCTTCCCAGTTCATCCAGACTTGAGACGAGGACTTGGAGTGCACTGGCTTGTGGAACCTCTCAGTGGCCGGTTCCCTGACCGCAAATCAAACTTGGGCCATGTCGGTGAAAACGCAGCATGAGAACCGGAGAAAAGATACGCAAAGGAAGGAGAAGAAATAATGGAATGGAGGAACAAATATAAGGAATACAACATTAGCATTTTTTATATAAAGGTGTTATCTCTCTCATGCTCCTCACTTCCTTTTGATTTTGATATTAATGTGTTAAATCTCACATTTCTCTCTCCCTTGAGCTCACACTTCCTGGTTCATTTCCAGACATAAACCCAGCTATACCACTTCCACTCCTTGTTCTCCTAGTTTCAGCGACTACAGCACCGCCCCTGCTATTAATCCTCAATTGGACGACTTTTTCTTTCTGTTTCTGAGTCCTATTAGATAGTTATTGATTTTTTTTTTCTTTTCTGGCATCTGCAAAGACATGAATCAATAACATTCTGTTTCTCATGAAGGAAAAACAACAGGGTCCATGTGACGATAATCAGGTAAGGAGTGGAAGTCACTCACTTCTCATCACTGTAGGTTTTGTCTTGATGCTGTTTCTTACATTTCTTTTTGTAAAAGAATACACCAAATAAATGTTTTGTTTTTTTTATTGTGATTACAGAAAACTTCATAATCAGTCAGAGACAGCAAGGGACATGAGCGAACGACAGAAAGTCTCACTGATCAGATATCATTTCCTCGATCTCTGTTTTCCAGGCTCAGTCGATAAGCCCTGTTCCGTTTTGGGTAAAAACTGGCTCTCTGACATTACAAGTTATCTGAAGGACAGCAAGATTTTTTTTCTTTTTTTTTTTTTCTTTTTTGCGTTTCACGCCAGATGATTCGGCGCAGTCCGAGCCAGATTGGAGTGTTTGACGTTGAGCGAGCAAGATGTAGGGGTCAGACGGCTCAGGAAAGTCAACCTCAGAGAGGTTTGCTCTCTGAACACCTGGTGCCTCTTGCTTCAGCGTGTAGTCATCCACCGGAGCTAATGAAAAGTGACGGCAGTGAGATGACAGGTGTGTGACGTTGGCGAGAGACCGTACAGAGGATGAGCGACATGTGGGAAGCAGGCTGAGCCGCTGGAAAAGAGTTTTCACACCTCGTGTCATCACATGTAGGAGGACCGGAGGCTGGAGGGACGAAGAGCTTCAGGAACAGCGGCCGGAATTTCAGGCGAGAGCGAAATGTGGACGGGCGATGCATCATTCAGCAGATCCGTCTGCCGAGGCCGTGCATCACCGGCGCCGAGACGGATGTGACAGCGGCAATCGCACATCGGAAACGGAGCCAAAGGGCTTCCCGGAGAAGGGGTTGATGAATATTACATGCTGTCCCTTGTTCTCGTTCGCTGACTGGGTCGTACAGAACGCAGAGAGGGGAAATTTCATTTCATCCTTCACAAGACACTGTTTTAACCTGTAAAGCAGCAAGACATGACCTCAACCTCTGACCCGAAGCGATCGATCACGAGATGCTCAACAAAAAGTTAACAAGAAGTTACTTCATTTGTTTATATGTTTTATTCATGAAGTTATTTAAACTATTGTGATCTCAAACTCAAGGCCATATTTAGGATTTCCCACCCGCATGCCAACTGTACGCATGTTCATATTCATAGTGATTCAAGCAGAAGCTGCAGCTAATAGTCTAATGAAAATCAAGATGAACCCAATTAATAGGTGGAATCGGGCAAGGCTCCTGGTCGACTGGAATGAAAACCTACACTCACACCATCCCTGTTTGGATATGACTTGGTGCCTCTAGCCACAGGCCAACACAGGTGGGAGGTTTGGAGATAGCTGAGCTCAGGATCTAACCCCTCAGTTAGTGCTGCACTACCATGACCTGGTGGATCGATAACTGATTTTAGTAGTTGAGACAATCCAGATTCAAAAGAACTTCTATAAACCAATCACCACCAAACAAACCATGGAACAACAGTATCCAAAGGGTACACAAAATATCAGCAAGCCAACTAGGCAAACTATCCCTCCCCGGAGGGAACTCAAGACACCAAGCAAAGCATCACAATATTCCTAGATGTCTGTTCACACTGCAGGAAATGAAAAAAGCTAAGGAGAAATGTCTAGATCTTGAGAGAGGTCGCCCCCTGGTGGTGTGGTGGTGGAGAAAACGTTTAAGATATAATCTGTTAAATTCACTCACTCACTCTCACTCATTGTCTATACCGCTTTATCCGGGATACAGGGTCTGGACAGGGGGCCTGGACCGTATCAGGGTACGCTCTGAGTCAGTCCATCACAGTCCACATACACATAAACTCACACAATATAGGCAACCTGGGAGCGCCAATCTGCATGTCTTTGGACAGTGGGAGGAAACCGGAGTACCCGAGAAGCACGGAGAGAACATGCAAACTCCATGCACACAGACCCTGTGGCGGGAATTGAACCCTGACCCTTAAGTATAGTGGCATAGTGGTATCCTTTCTGCTTTTCTTCCACTTTGTGACTGGAAATATGTACCAACATGAGAATGATACCAAGATGACGGCCACCGTGTAGACAGATATTTACTAGAAAGTTTATAAACAGAGCACCTCGCTGATATCGATGAATCCCTCTGTAACTTGGTCCACTGTAAAGGATGCAAGCTCAATTCTTTTAAACCTTTGCAGTCAGCTGTTAATGTGGCTTATGCATTGAGGTAAAGCAGGAAAGGACGCGGTCTAAACGGTACAGTCCACATTTAGAAGTGCTATGTTTGTAGCGAGCAAACAGGGTGAATGATATTATTACGTTGTTCAGCCTAACCGGATTATAGCTGTGAACACAAGCAGGATCGTTTGAGAGCGGTGTGTATTTCGCGTCTGAGTGCGAGGAGAATGTATTCCTCCTTTTCATTGATCTCGGGGAAGTTGCGACCACGTCTTCTCTCTGCTGAACAAGGTGTCACTCACAGACACCAAACAACGCCACAATTACCTCTCCAGAAATCGATAGGAGTCAAAAAAAAAAAAAAAATGTAAAAAGCCTGGAGCCTTTCACGCCGCCGCTTCTCCCGTCCCCTCCTGGTAATTGAATTCCTGTCTAAATACTCCCACAGCACCTCGGATTCTAATCCCGTACATTTCTCATCCCCTTCCTTTCTATTCTATTGAGGATCGAGAAAGAAAAACAGACTCTCAAAGCTGAGAAACACACAGATGAGCAAACCTCAGATGGCGTTCCGTAGAGACGGCTTCTAGGCCCCGGCTTGTCAAAACAGTTACGTTGGCTGACAAAACCACAAATAACATCCGTATGAATAAAACAACCAGGAAGATCATGAGAAACGGTTTTGACATCAGAGACGAAAGGGACGACTTTCATTTAATTTGTTCCGGGACTGAACACTTCGAAGCAGTTAAGGAATGAAGCTGTTACAGGAAAAGGATCTACTTCAGGGTGGTGTGATGAAGTGGAGGCACAGTGTGCTTCTTAAACCACTCCCCACCTCCCCTCTCCGTCATCTTTGAACCTCACCGGCCACTTCATACGGTACAACTTGCTAACACTGGATTGGACACCTTTTGCCTCCAGAACTGTTTTAATTCTTCAAGGTGCTGGAAACATTCATTAGAGATTTTGGTCCATATTGACATGATAGCATCATCCCATTGCTGCAGATTTGTTGGTTACATGTCCATGATGCGAACCTCCCATTACCGAACATCTTCAAGTAGGCCAGAGCTAAGAGCCTGTAGATCCTGTAGAGCTGCGATTGATGTAGCCTAGCGCTCTCAAGATTCGAACTTGGGATTTCTGCATGATAGGGCGAACTTGTTACCATTCGGACATGGTCAGCAATGATACTCAGGAAGGCCGTAGCATTTAAACCATGCTCATTTGGTACTAAGGGGTCTAGTGTGTCCCAAGAAACCCCCCACACACACACATCATTACACCCCCACCTCCAGCCTGAACCGCTAATGCAAGGAAGAATCAATCCATGCTTTCACGTTGGTTACACCAAATTCTGACCTTACCGGCCAAATGTCGCTGCAGAAATGAGGACTCAAGCACCGTTTTTTTCCAATCTTCTATTGTCCGATTTTGGTGACCCCATGCAAATTGTATCCTCGGTTTCCTGTTCTTGGCTGACAGGAGCAGCACCTGTGATGGTCTTCTGATGCTGTTATTCAAGTTCATGTTGCCTTTCTTTCAGCTCGAACCAGTCTGGCATTTATCCTCTGACCTATGGCATCTACAAGGCATTTTCACCCAGAGAACTGCCCTCATTGAATATTTTCTGTTTTTAAGATGAGCCGCCGTAAATCCTAGAGAATCCTAGTCATGTATGAAAGTTTTCGAAATACTCAGACCAGCCCATCTGAAACAAACAACCACGCCAAAGTCACTTCATGTCCAAAATTACCTTTCTTCCCTTTTCTGATCCTCGGTTTGAACAGCATGTCATCCTGACCATGTCTACACACCTACAGTAAATGCTTTGAGTTGCTGCCATATTTTTTTTCCTTAACAAGCAGTTGAGCAGGTGTACCGATGAGAGTACGTTACAGTTTAGCCACGAAGCACGGACACCTCTTTCCTGCTGATTTAGCCTTCCCTCTGACACTGGAGACTCCTTCCGTCAAATGGTAATTAAATGTTTCTTACAGAAAACTTGTAACAGATACGTAAGTAATAGCAGTGTGTCTAACATGGAAATTTTTAATACATCTTCAATTCCTTCAATTCCTGTCACCCTGAGCAACATTTCAGCAAAGGCATCCTGTATTAATGCTGTAGGTTTTAAACCAATAAATCCCAACCTTTGGCTATTTCTCCTCATCTTTGTCTGTCGTTTTATGTTGCCTAGCAACCAGAATTTGTCCAAAGAACAAAACAAACAAACAAAAAACATTGTTTTTATGAACATAACAGATTTCATTATGAGTGTTGGTGTTTTAGAGCATTTGTCACTTCATAAGGTCTAATAACATATTTACCCGCGCAACACACACCTTCAGCTGGTTTATTGCTTTATTTAAGTTAGATTGATGCATCTGTTTTTTTTTTTCCATTTTTATTTGCTTAAGCAACATTGTTCATACAGCCATACCGTACATATACTGTACAGACACAGACACATACACAGACAGACAGAGAGGGAGAAATGTGGAAGCGTGTTCAGGGCTCGTTATACAGTAGATGTGTTTGCTTGTTATGGCGAACTTTTCCACACAGTTTTTCGGGGAGGCGAGCGACTATGAAGGTGTCCCAAGGTTGCAGTCGCCATGGTAACAACAGGAAGTCAGCAGAGGTGAACTCTTTGCCCTCCTGTAAACCTGCAGTGGAGGGCAGATGAATAGACTGGATGCTGCATCCGATTTCACCAGAAACGAGCAGTTTAAGGGAAGCCGAATGTTGCGGACCACGGTCACTTTGCTGATTCTCTCTCTCTCTCTCTCTCTCTCTCTCTCTGTATAACTGTATTGAAAATGTTCGCTCAGGGTGTCAAATCCATTCAGTTATCTTCTATACCACTTCATCCTGTGTACAGGGTCATGAGGAACCTGGAGCCTATCCCAGGAGACTTAGGGTACAATCCATCACAGGACACACATTGACAAACGGGCAATTTGGGAACACCAATTAGACTAATCTGCATGTCTTTGGACTGTGGGAGGAAACCAGAGGAAACCCACTAAGCACGGGGAGAAAATGCAGACTCCATGCACACAGACCAGAGACGGGAATCAGACTGGGAACCTTGAGGTGCTAGGCAACAGTGCTAACCAATTCAGTATTGATTAATTTATAATTCGTAGCGATAAAAAGATTAGATTAGAGTATATTAGATTAGATTAGATTAGATTAGATTGAAAGTGATTAATTCTCTCATCTGAGTTGAGCAGGTATAAACGTAGCTGCAGCCGAGCACTTACTGTACGTCATGTTCCGCTAATACACAGCTGAGTTTCTGCTCAGATAGGAGACGTTTGGGATGACGGCTGTGAAAGATTCCTCTCTAATCTGGCGGTGTTTTTGACAGATCAAACTGAAGCGTGTCTCTATTTCTACTTCCTGGAGCTCACAGTGTGTACAGAGTCCCTGTTCTGGAGGTTTAGAAGTTTTGATGTACGTCTTCCTTTTTTCAGTTTCTAAACTTGTGATACTTCGCTCTCTGTTAAGTCAGAATTAAGGATTTGTTGTTGTTGTTGTTGTTCTTCTTCTTCTTCTTCAGATAATCATCTAATTGGATTTCTCAGTTTACTGTTCAATGTCTTCGGTTTGGGGTTTAATTTCATTCCCCATATGTTCGTCTTCCGAATGCGATCAGTCTGGATTTAGTTGTGTTTTGGTGTGTGCTTGAGTAAGAGTGTGTGTCTGATTCTGGTTCTGGCTCAGGATGGAGAATTGTGTCAAGCCATTGATGTGGCTTTGGGAATGGGTGTCTTTGAGTACTGCAGGGAGTTTGGGAGTTTGGATGGAGTCAGAATTTTGGATTTACATCCGTTTTTCTCTCTCTCTCTCTCTCTCTCTCTCTCTCTCTCTCTCTCTCTCTCTATGTCATCTCTTCCTGTTGCATGGACACTGCCATCTGGAGGCAATGGTTTCTTTTTTCTCATTTCTTCATATATCATTAACTTTACATGGAACACCCAAAGATCCACGAAAATGAAAGTATCATCATGAAGCAACCCATCACTTCCTCTACGGCAGGACTCTCTAATTAAAACCTGATATTGTATCATATTCTATATTTCTAAAGCACCGTGCTGGAGTCCAAACTCTTTCAGCGTCCAATTACTTCCCAGACACCGCAGTAAGCGTTATTGTTTCTGGCGGAGCATATGATATTCTCAGAAGTGTTACCGATCTCTTTTCACTGCTTCTGATTTTCGCAGCGCCGCCTAAAGTGTATCTGTCAGACGTTTAAACATGATCTTCGCCTTCTAGTATTTTAAATAAATCGTTCAAAAATAGCCTGATTTATCTGTTCGCCCAAATATTTACATCTCAATGATTCACGCTGTCATTTCTCAGAACCCCATGGAGCATCTTTATTTTTATTTATTTATTTATTTATTTATTTTTCTGTCCTTTATTCAAGACGTGTGTTCATGTGTTAGTTGTTTAGTCAGAATAGTTATTAGGCAGAAGTCAGATTTCTGGTGGGAATCTGGAGACAGGCATCACCCAGGTGTCGCCTTAATCTCTACACGAGTGCGTGATAATGAGACAAGCGTTTCTCTAAAGCCGCTGCTCCGTTTAAACACCCGAGAGGATTATAATCCAGTTTGCACAAGAATGCGGTGTTTGCTGATGAAAGAATTCACCAGACGACTTCATTTCCATCCCTTACTGTCATCTCCCAGGCTTAAGAAAAAATACAGATGTCAATATGTAAATATTGGAAGGAACATTTAATTCCAGTGTCCTACAAGAGATTGAATCGAGTGTGTAAAGTGTGTAAATTGTGATGATGGTTAATAATTTATGGTGAAATCCTGGTATAATATATTTTCTCAGTCTCTATTAGGGAGTTGAGAGAGTAATTGAGCAAATGTATCACATTGCATCACTTTCTTATGTTCATCATATGTGCTCTTTTTTACTGATGACTATATTAAGATTAAGATTCAGATTAAGATGCAAATGCAAGTCAAGTCTCAAGTTTCTGAACTGCAAATCCAAGTCAAGTTTCTGAACTGTAGGTCCAAGTCAAGTTTCTGAACTGTAAGTCCAAGTCAAGTCTCAAGTTTCTGAGATGCAAATCCAAGTCAAGTTTCTGAACTGCAAATCCAAGTCATGTTTCTGAACTGTAAGTCCAGGTCAAGTTTCTGAACTGCAAATCCAAGTCAAGTTTCTGAACTGCAAATCCAAGTCATGTTTCTGAACTGTAAGTCCAAGTCAAGTTTCTGAACTGTAGGTCCAAGTCAAGTCTCAAGTTTCTGAAGTGTAAGTCCACGTCATGTTTCTGAAATGTAAGTCCAGGTCAAGTTTCTGAACTGCAAATCCAAGTCAAGTTTCTGAACTGCAAATCCAAGTCATGTTTCTGAACTGTAAGTCCAAGTCAAGTTTCTGAACTGTAGGTCCAAGTCAAGTCTCAAGTTTCTGAAGTGTAAGTCCACGTCAAGTTTCTGAACTGTAAGTCCAAGTCAAGTCTCAAGTTTCTGAAGTGTAAGTCCACGTCATGTTTCTGAACTGTAAGTCCAGGTCAAGTTTCTGAACTGCAAATCCAAGTCAAGTTTCTGAACTGCAAATCCAAGTCATGTTTCTGAACTGTAAGTCCAAGTCAAGTTTCTGAACTGTAGGTCCAAGTCAAGTCTCAAGTTTCTGAAGTGTAAGTCCACGTCAAGTTTCTGAACTGTAGGTCCAAGTCAAGTTTCTGAACTGTAAGTCCAAGTCAAGTTTCTGAACTGTAAGTCCAAGTCAAGTCTCAAGTTTCTGAACTGCAAATCCAAGTCATGTTTCTGAACTGTAAGTCCAAGTCAAGTTTCTGAACTGTAAGTCCAAGTCAAGTCTCAAGTTTCTGAGATGCAAATCCAAGTCATGTTTCTGAACTGCAAATCCAAGTCATGTTTCTGAACTGTAAGTCCAAGTCATGTTTCTGAACTGTAAGTCCAAGTCAAGTTTCTGAACTGCAAATCCAAGTCAAGTTTCTGAACTGTAAGTCCAAGTCAAGTCTCAAGTTTCTGAAGTGTAAGTCCACGTCAAGTTTCTGAGATCCAAATCCAAGTCAAGTTTCTGAACTGTAAGTCCAGGTCAAGTTTCTGAACTGCAAATCCAAGTCAAGTTTCTGAACTGCAAATCCAAGTCATGTTTCTGAACTGTAAGTCCAAGTCAAGTTTCTGAACTGTAGGTCCAAGTCAAGTCTCAAGTTTCTGAAGTGTAAGTCCACGTCAAGTTTCTGAACTGTAAGTCCAAGTCAAGTCTCAAGTTTCTGAAGTGTAAGTCCACGTCATGTTTCTGAACTGTAAGTCCAAGTCAAGTCTCAAGTTTCTGAAGTGTAAGTCCACGTCAAGTTTCTGAGATCCAAATCCAAGTCAAGTTTCTGAACTGTAAGTCCAGGTCAAGTTTCTAAATTGCAAATGCAAGTCAAGTCCCAAATGAATGTCAAGTTTCTGACCTGCAAGTCCAAGTCAAGTCTTTGAGCAGCAAATTAACATTTTTGAGCTTCGACACTTGAGTCATGTTTTAGGCTCACATCTCTAATCTACAAGTCCAAGTCAAACCTGAAGTCTCTGAGCTTCATATCCAAGTTGAGTGTTAGGTTTTAGAGCTGCAAGTTCAATTTAAGTCTATGTGCTACAAGTCTCACATCTTCAAACTCACACCTCTAAAAGTCTAGTACATGACCTGAATGTCCAAGTCAAGCCTTGACTCTCAACTCTCTTAGTGAATTCTATAAGTTGAGTCTATAATAAGTCATGTTTTCAAGATGTGTCTCCAAGTCTCCAAGCAGCAGGTCTCTATCGACCCTCAAGTCTGAGTCAAGGCTAAAGTCTCGAGTTGTTTCTTCAATAATTGTCATAATTAAATCTTCTTTTTACACCTTTTTTTTTTTTTTGCTAGTTTTTTTAGTCAGGGAACAATTTTTAATTGGTTTGTATGATTAGGAGATAATAGCGTAAAAATAAATAAATAAATAAGGAGACAAGAGCTCGCTCAGAGTTGTGCTTCTTAGGGATTTTTTGCTATGATAATATCTGCTTGAATGTGAACGGTCCTTCGGGCAAAAATACCACATTTGAAGCGAAAAATGTATAGCCTTGAGCAACTCCCAATCCATATGTAGACCATTTCATGTGTCCCAGAACATCATCTGTTCCTTTCATCCATCTTATTTTTCTCAACAATTTTACCTCCCCCCCCCCCCCCCCCCACCCCCCAAAAAATATATATATATAAATATATATATATATATAAGAGAGAGAGAGTATCTCAGTTTCTCTGTGTTTCCATCCTGCTGTTCCCCTGTGATCCTGCGGTTTGTCGGTTTATTCAGAGATCCAGTTCATGTTCTGCTGAATATTGCAGGAGAGATTTGCCCACTTCCTCTCGGGTCTATCCTCCAGCACATCTTCTGAAATAACTTCAGGGTTTAATGTGATATGAAACACAATCTCAGTTTCAATGTCGGTATACTGTACAGTATGTGTAATAAATAAATAAATAAATAAATAAATGCAAAGACAGGCAAAGACATATTCATGTTTTGTATTTATTTATTTTAATAGACAGTACTAGTTATGTACGTACATTAGGGTACTAATGAGAACTTTTGCATTGTAATAATTAATTTCAATGTAAATAAAATTGATTTTTTTTTTTTCAATTTCATGAAACCTAAAAGTCAATAATCTGTAATTCAGCTTATAACAACACACACTATCGATTCTGACACAGCGATGTAATTTCACAGCTTCGAGCAATTACTGACGAACAATTCTACAAGATCTGTATCGGAAAAAACATCAAGACATCATGATAAATGAGATGTACAGGATTAAACTTCAGCGCTTAGACTTTTTTTGGGTTTTTTTTTGTTTTTGTTTTTTTTTATTCCAGCGCTGTTTGTTTAGCATGTTTGTTCACAATGCCATCTTTGACATGACAGTTTATATTTCGAAGAGGGGTTTTTTTTGTCGTAAATTCAATATCGATCCGGCTTGCTGTGATTTTTGCCACAGTGTAAAGGCAGGAATCAAGGAACGATGTGTTTAATAGAGGAATAAAAGTGTGTGAGAGTGAGTGTATAAGGTGAGATGATTAGAGCTGCGTGTATTTGGCTGCAGACTGATATTGATCTGTGTTTATTTTTGTGTAAGAAGAAAAAAATGAAAGCTTCTGCAATGGTATTTGATATGAGATATTTAGAAAGAAAAGCTCCTCAAGTTTATGTAGATATTAATAGCTTTCCTAGCTCAGGGCGTTTCCTATACTGTGTGTTAGAAACAGAATAAAAATGAGTGCTCTTATCGTAGCTGAGCACAGTGGTGTTATAATAATGTGTGAAAAAAAAACACTCCTTTTTTTCTTTTAAATGAATATAAACCAGATTTGATCCATACACGGTGTTTAAAAAATAAAAAAATTAAAAAAGCATGGACAGCTTTATAACTTCTCCTTCATACATGACTTGGTGGCGCCGGAATAAAATGATCCCTATTCTTGTGTCACCTGAGGGCAGCTGGGAAAATAATCCGTATGCAGATAATGGAAGTGCTACGAAACGCTTGTAGGCACAAGGACGAAGCAGCCGCTGCCGTCACCTGCCACACTCCATCATCTCACCGCCTCGTGTGACAGGAAGCCTTAGAGACTAGCGCAGGCCGCGGATACGGGAACACAAAGTCTCGGCACGGAGAGAAGCACTGGACGTGCAGGATAGAGGAGAGAGGGGACAGTGAGGAGTAATGAGAAAAATGAGAGAATATAAGATGGAGGATGAAGATGGGCAGGCAGATGTGAATGTCTTCTTCTAACATATAAAAAGACATTCACATCTGCCTATGTACATAATACTAATATACACTAATGACCGGGACACTTAACACGGTGACTTGGGCATTGCAGCTAGTTACAATTAAGAGAAGGTGATTTGATTGATGATTGAACAAAACACACAACCCAGACCAAAATGATTCCTTCATGGTCACAGAAGCACTCTTTTTAACATTTAGAATCCTTGAATACTGAAAAACTCAGTACATTCAGGTGGTCAGCTGACTTCATTTTATTGCCACATAACATTGCTGAGTCTCGACCTGAGCAACTGAAACCAAACCAGATGATGATACTGTCTCCAGAGGCTTGTACAGTGGACACTATGTATGATAGCTTCATGTTCTTCCCTTCTGGAATAGGATCAATCTGGACTCATCAGGTCACATGACCAAAGTCCATCGCTCCAAAGTGCAATCTTTATAACCCTTAGGAAACTGAAGCCTTTTTTCTCTGATGAACCTCACAAACAAGTGGTTTGGACACATACCTGTTCAGTTCTAATCCTGAGTGTTCTCATCACATTGTACAATTAAACATACTTCTGATTTCTGCTGGCTGTTTTTAACGATGCAACTTCAAAAGTTGAAGTGCTCTCCAATCACAGTTCATGATTCTTTTTTTCAGCACTAATGTGTTGGACAGTTACTAACCCAATTCCAGTCATTTTAATGTTCACTTTGCCTGATGCAGGACAAATAATTTGACCCTTTTGGAACTTTTGAAATGTGAACTTTTTGGGGGCGTGGGCAGTGTATATTTAAAAAACAAGTTAGAGAAAGAAAAAGAAAAAGAAAGGAAGGTGAAGAGAAAAGAAATATAAAGAGTTTTAATGTGAAAAGGAATAATAAACAGGTTATATGGACAGAAAATGAAGATAAAAGGGTAAACAATATACCAAGGAGACAGAGAAAATAAAAATGGGGCGCAAAAATAAAAAGAAGGAACAGGAATAAAGTAATGAATAGTAAAAAGGGAGGACAGGAGCACAGACCCTAGAGTGTGTACAGTGTGAAGCCCGCTATAACAGTTTGAATTCAAACTGACAGATTATTTGAGAAATATAATTTGTTAAAATTGTAGGAACAAACAAAAAGGATTGAAAAAGTGACTTTGGGGCCATACTGTAAAGAAAAACACTTTCTCACTGCAGAAAATGGTAAACATTGGAGGTGGCACAGGCACAGGGAGATGGCGCCTGGAGAAAACAGTGTTTATCATTCACAAATAAAAGAAATCTCCTCCTCACTCTGTGGTAGCCATTAAAGTGAATCGCAGAGCAAATCAGAGGGTGAGAGCAGACAAGCACCACAATTTTCTATTTTCCCATTTAAGAAAAAGACAGAAAACTCACTGAAGCCATCATCTCACTGCTGCAGGTCAAACTGTGAACGGTTATTGTTGTTGTTCTTTCAGTGGCTCCCGTTAGGGGGCAATACAGCAGATTACTCGATTTACAAATTATTTTTATTTCAACACAGGGTTTTTGCCCCATGTCAAAATGTGATCTCATATCGTCTGCTACGATATAAATACTGATTTCTGCTAATGCACTATTATCTTCATTCATGGCCATAAGTATGTGCACCCCTTGACCACCACACCCATTTCTGGTCCTTGTCAAAACTGTTACCACAAACTAGAGAGACACAATTGCATGAAATGTTCCAGCATGACAATGCCCTGTCTGCTACTGTACCTACACATCATACATGCTAGTACACAGCTAACTACTGTATGTACATGCTAGTGCACTATTACAACTAAGTGTCTACAGTACATGCTACAGCACTATTCTATTAATTATGTACACCAGCCCAGTATTACATATCTGCAAAACTCTCCCTCCACCATTTACACGTTCGACGCATGCTAGTGCACTACTATCTTTACTGATGCTTTAATGATGGTGCACTAAAATCTGCACTACTGACGCAGGCTAGTGCACTATTAACTGCCTACACCACTGATCAATGCAAATGCACTACTACTTACACTATTGACTAACTAATGCTAATGACCAACTAACTACAGTATATACATGCTAGTCCACTGTAAATTGTGCACTAGCATGTATAGTGCACTATAAACTATTAACTGTGCACACTAACCTAGTATTGTCTCATTGACTCATTACTGATTCATGCTAGTGCACTACTATATACACTACTGATTCATGCTAGTGCACTACTATCTACACTACTGATTCATGCTAGTGTACTAAAATCTACACTACTGATTCATGCTAGTGTACTACTATCTACACTACTGATTCACGCTAGTGCACTACTATCTACACTACTGATTCATGCTAGTGCACTACTATATACACTACTGATTCATGCTAGTGTACTAAAATCTACACTACTGATTCCTGCTAGTGTACTACTATATACACTACTGATTCATCCTAGTGTACTACTATCTACACTACTGATTCATGCTAGTGTACTAAAATCTACACTACTGATTCATGCTAGTGTACTACTATCTACACTACTGATTCACGCTAGTGCACTACTATCTACACTACTGATTCATGCTAGTGTACTAAAATCTACACTACTGATTCATGCTAGTGTACTAAAATCTACACTACTGATTCATGCTAGTGTACTACTATATACACTATTGATTCACGCTAGTGTACTAAAATCTACACTACTGATTCATGCTAGTGCACTACTATATACACTACTGATTCATGCTAGTGTACTACTATATACACTACTGATTCATGCTAGTGTACTAAAATCTACACTACTGATTCATGCTAGTGTACTACTATATACACTACTGATTCATGCTAGTGTACTAAAATCTACACTACTGATTCATGCTAGTGTACTACTATATACACTACTGATTCATCCTAGTGTACTACTATATACACTACTGATTCATGCTAGTGTACTAAAATCTACACTACTGATTCATGCTAGTGCACTACTATATACACTACTGATTCATGCTAGTGTACTAAAATCTACACTACTGATTCATGCTAGTGTATTACTATATACACTACTGATTCATGCTAGTGTACTAAAATCTACACTACTGATTCATGCTAGTGTACTACTATATACACTACTGATTCATGCTAGTGCACTACTATATACACTACTGATTCATGCTAGTGTACTAAAATCTACACTACTGATTCATGCTAGTGTACTAAAATCTACACTACTGATTCATGCTAGTGCACTACTATATACACTACTGATTCATGCTAGTGTACTAAAATCTACACTACTGATTCATGCTAGTGCACTACTATCTACACTACTGATTCATGCTAGTGTATTACTATATACACTACTGATTCATGCTAGTGTACTAAAATCTACACTACTGATTCATGCTAGTGTACTACTATATACACTACTGATTCATGCTAGTGCACTACTATATACACTACTGATTCATGCTAGTGTACTAAAATCTACACTACTGATTCATGCTAGTGTACTAAAATCTACACTACTGATTCATGCTAGTGTACTACTAATAATAATGTACAGTAGCCCAGTATTAAGTATCTGCAAGCAAGACACCATTTACACTTTAGACACATGCTAGTGCACTACTATCTTCACTACTGAATTACGTCAGTGCACAGAAATCTTCAGTACTGCCTCATACTAGAGCACTGTTCTGCACTTTCTACACTGTTGACTCAATTTAAAATATTGTTAAATATTCACCCTACTGTCTCATTCCAGTGCATCACGTTCTACAGTCCTGAGTGTGTTACTATCTAAGCTAGCACGCATGAATGATTTATAGAATCAGCAGCTCGGCCGTAGCAGATAATCATTTCAGAAATCATTTATGAAGTGAGCAGCATTCGTCTGCAGGTTCGAGACTGAAGCAATGACACATCGCAGCTTAATGACTCCTCAGATGCGCAATGTTTCCCCTGAACTGTGTGGCATATGAGTGGATGAGTTTAGGCAGCTACATATTATGAACACTTACTTCATTAGAGCGTTCTGCTTCCTCTGGACTTTGGTAATCAGTCATTATTAGTGTTTGCAATGGCTGCATTTCATGGAGGGGGGGGGGAGGGGGGGGCTTCATTAATGCTTAATTTGCATCGTCTAATCTCAGTGTAAGTGACAATTCCAATGCTATGAATATTTATTAGACCTCCAGTCGTCAGCTGTAACCCTCACATTGGTGGGGGGTTTTTTTGTTGTTGTTTTGTTTTTTTTAACCAGCAAATTAGGGATCTGTTTACAAATGGACTGAGACGTAGCCGTCCATGTACCATTTGATCGTGAGCACTTTATTCCAAGCCATTTCAAATCATTCTTTTGAGCTCGATAGAGACAATAAGGAAGGTAGCTGAGGACAAAATGGCTTTTAAGGGCCTATTTTCGACACTTAATAGGGTGTGATAAGCTCTGAAGCCCGGCATTAGACTTGTTTAATGTGTGCTGTTCACATATCATTCACCTAAAAAGCCAATGACTTCATTAGCCTCTGTGGGGAAGAATGTCAAAAGCAGACGGAGATACAATTTTTTTTTTTTTTTTTACCTAAAACATGGGGTCAGAGAGATAATGTGCATTAAGTAAGGAGCATTCCATGGTGAAGCCTTGATGTTAATGCTAATCAAACTACGAAATGGACTTTTTATAGTTACTTCTTATTCGTATTTAATCTCTTATTTAAAACAGTGTATTTCCTGTTATAGCAGCTGTAAACTGTTGTTCCCTCACCTCACTCTGTCGTTTCTTTTTATACGCCAGCTGTCAAGTGCGTCCAAACTCCCCAGATCTAAATGGGATGTGCTGGACAAACACGTCTGCTCCATGGAGGTCCCACCCCTAAACCTACAGCATCCAAAGGATTGGCTGCCAACATCCTGGTGCCAGACAGCACAGCACACCCTCAGACCAGATGTCCAGTGGACCCAACCACCGAAGGGTCAGAGCTGCCCCGGTGGCCCAAGATGAACCCAAAACCTTGGTGGTTTTAATGTTGTGTCTGTGTGTTCAAACTTTTGACTGGTACTATATCCATATATACAGTATACTGTTTAGTGTAGAAAAAGATCATCTGGTTGATATACAGTACAGACCAAAAGTTTGGACACACCTTCTCATTCAAAGAGGTTGAATTTGTATTACGGCAAGAAAAAAGCAGCTAAGTGAAGAAAAACAGGCGGCCATCATTACTTTAAGAGATGAAGGTCAGTCAGTCCGAAAAATTGGGAAAACTTTGAAAGTGTCCCCAAGTGCAGTCACAAAAACCATCAAGCGCTACAAAGAAACCGGCTGACATGCGGACGCGCCCCAGGAAAGGAAGACCGAGAGTCGCCTCTGCTGCGGAGGATAAGTTCATCCGAGTCACCGGCCTCAGAAATCGCAGGTTAACAGCAGCTCAGATCAGAGAGCAGGTCGATGCCACACAGAGTTCTAGCAGCAGACACATCTCTAGAACAACTGTTAAGAGGAGACTGTGTGAATCAGGCCTTCATGGTAGAATATCTGCTAGGAAACCACTGCTAAGGACAGGCAACAAGCAGAAGAGACGCGATTGGGCTGAAGAACACAAGAAAGAACACAAGAAAGAAAACTCGCTGAATGAGAAGGAAGGGGTGTCCAAACTTTTGGTCTGTATTTAATAGCCTTAATAGTCCCTAAATGTAATCATTTTAATCTTAACAAAGCTAACACAATGTCTGACCTCATTATGAGACTAATGCAAAGCCACCAATGCAGCTCATTTTGTTTATAATAACAAGTCACTCCAGAAGCTCTTGGTGCAGCGATCACCTCCTGCATGCATGCCTTTGAGATTGCAGCAGGGCCACTTCTCACTGCGCAAACGATTGATCAAGAAATCACGCTGACAGTTTGATGGGAGCTTGATGGACAGCCGTCTCCGACAGTATCCCACCTGTCAGGGGAGAATAAATTGCACACCCTGCCAATGATCACCTTTGAACGGAGAACGCATAAAACCAAGGATGAAGGTGCAGAAAGCTGGAGAAAATGAAGGTCATGAAACAAACCTCGGATCGTTCAAAACTTATTTATACCAACGACCCGAGAGTCAGACCAGTCCATATTGGTTCTAGTTGAATAATGAGGACAGTAAAAATAACTCAGCCAAAGTGATTAGTTTTTCTATATGTTGGTCTCCGGAAGAGAACATTAAAAGAAAGTAATACATGATCGGTTCTTTGATTGTTGTTTCAATATCCAAGTGGAAGAAACAAATCAAATTGTCAATCATTAAAATAAATAAAGACATGTCAAGATGACGATTGTTCTACACTAATAACAGAGATTAGGCCTCTGCAGCTGTGCATGCTAGACCTGAACCCAGACACATTCAACACGAAGTCTCCTTGGGGAAAAAAAAAAAAAAAAAAAAAAAAAACATTTTATATCATCTAAAATAATCATTGGCATATTTTTAAGCTGTTGGCTTATTCCATAGCATAACATCTCAAGTAACCCAATCGTGGGGTTTCGGACGTCATCAACATACGGTCATCTGGAATGCTTATCTAGCAGCTTTCTTCAAAAGGCATGTCGGCAGTGTGTTTTTGCCAGATTTCATTCTTGCACAATTTTCATCTTAAAAAAACTTTAAAGTAGCCCAAAATTGCTTTGGAACAAAGAGACGAAGAACAAAGTTACACTGTGTAGTGCACACATTTCTAACATATGGATGTAATTCGCCATATCCTTATTACGGTTCCTGACGCTATGGTTATGTTTCATATTCATTAATATATCTACATTTGTGCTTATGTTTTGCTTTTGGTAATGTATTCAAATAAAAGTCAAATGTATGAACTGCATATGTAAATACAGCACAGTTGCCGAAAGTGCTGTGCAATTCTAAAATCGCTACAGACTGTAAAAATTTGACACGAAGAAGACAGTAAAAATAAAATATAAATAATACAACACAAGCATCTACATCTAGGCATTTGGCAGATGCCCTTATCCAGAGCAACTTCTTTTTTTTTTTTTTTTTTTTTTTATCTAATTACATCTGAACAATTGAGGGTTAATGGCCTTGCTCAAGGGCCCAACAGTGGCAACTTGGTGGTTGTGGGGTGTGAACCTGGGATCTTCTGAACCATAGTCCAATGCCTTAACCACTGAGCTACATGCCATAAGAATGAATTAATATTAATATTTTTATAAAGTATTATTAGCGATATTATTTGCTATGAGGTACAGTAAGATCTTGGTGGCAGAGGAGTATTAATGTCATTAGTTATTTGGACTGCTCCTTCACTTACTGAGAATGAGTGGAGCAGCATGATTCATGCCTCAATGGGTTTCCATTATCACTTGTTGCACTTCCTATTTTGGGCCACTAGGAGCAAGAATAGTTCTAAACAGGGCCCTAAGATGTGTACCAAATCTATATATTAAAAAGTGGTAATTTGCATTAAAACAGAAAGAAAAAAAAAACACACACACACACACACACACACACACACAATCACGTATGAGGCTTCTGTAAAGGTTAACACGTTTAAGAACTGATAACTACTCATTTCACTAGAGTTACCTTTTGTGACATTTCTAAATATTAATAAAGTCATGTGAACTGTTACACTTAGGAGTGTGAGACATGTTGTGAGGCAGGCATCTCTTTCTCTCCTCTTTAATGACTTAGGTTGATCCAAAAAAAAAAAAAAGTTATAATTCCAATCAAGCGTTTCAAAACACTGTGCTCCTGCAACATTGACAGTCATGTGAGGTGCGAGGTACGGTGCTGTGTTTGCTGCTGGGATTAGCGCGCTCAAAATCCGCCTAAAGGAAAACATCTTCTTCCAAAATCCACGCTGTGGTTTACATGTGCAACTCTATTTGCTTGTTCGATTTACACTTGAGCGTTTATGTACGGTGGCCGAGATAACAAAATAACAAAACGGAAAGCAAAATAACAAAAACAAAATAACAAATCAGAAAAACAAAATAACAAAACAGAAAACACAAGTACAATTGTGACAAACCGGAAAAGGTAGGTATAGTTTGTGAATGAAATTCTTCCCGTTGATTGGACGAGACATCTGTCACCCAAGATATACAGGAAGTGAAGCATGTACTGTTCTTATTGTGAAATCAAATATGGTGTTCTGCCAAATTTCTACAGTTCTTGTTGAGACTCTTTCAAGCTTTTAAAAGAGACATAGCAGAAAATGACTATTTATGTCATGTTATTTAGTTTTTTCTTTTGTTGTTGTGTTTTTGAATGTGTTATTTGTTTTTCAGTTTTTTTTGTTTTATTATTTTTTTATTTGTTATTTTGTTTTCAGTTTTGTTATTTTGATTTTTGTTTTTGTTATTTTGTTTTTGAATGTGTTATTTTGTTTTTGGTTTTGTTGTTTTATTTTTTAATTAGTTATTTTGATTTTAGTTTTGTTATTTTGATTTTTGTTTTTGTTATTTTGTTTTTGAATGTGTTATTTTGTTTTTGGTTTTGTTGTTTTATTTTTTAATTAGTTATTTTGATTTTAGTTTTGTTACTTTGCTTTTGAATGCGTTATTTTGTTTTCAGTTTTGTTATTTTGTTTTCAGTTTTGTTATTTTGTTTTGAATGTGTTGTTTGGTTTCATTTTCCTTATTTTGATTTTAGTTTTGATACTTTGCTTTTGAATGTGTTATTTTGTTTTCATTTTTGTTATTTCGTTTTCATTTGTTATTTCGTTTTCATTTTTGTTATTTTGTTTTTGTTATTTTGTTTTTTCATTTTTCTTATTTTGTTTTCGGATTTGTTATTTTGGTTTCAGTTTTGTTATTTTGGTTTGCCCTTCTCGGCCACCGTCGCTGTTGAGTTTTATTCAGAGTGACAAATGCACTTTGCTCTTTTTCTGCACTGATACAGTCAGTGCCACTGTTTCATTGTCATCAAGATAATGAAGCTTTGCATTTCTAATGTTATTAACGATCAGAGTAGAGGCTCCGCGTATGTAATAAAAATGTAACGTGACATCCCAATTGTCTAGTACATATTTCCAGGATGTCACATTTCCATAAAACCCTTTGATAAGATATTTGTATGACCTCTAGTTTTTATGGCATGCTATTAAAAAAGGGATATAACATTTTTTCATTTTTCACTTTTAATAAATATTAATAAGGACTGACTTAATGTTGGTGAGGGAAGAAATGTTAGCTTGTATTGTGACATTTTAAAAATATATCTTGATAAATGAAACACTACTGAGAGAGACAAACAGTGTGATATTTTTTTTTTCATTTGGTCATATCTATCACTGTTAATCCAGTCTAATCGAGACGAGCTGATGGACTTGGATAGTTGATTGACCCGCTGATTGCCCTTCCGCTCATCCTCCATGTCTGCAGAATGCTTAAGGTGCTTTTATTAAAATGAATGCAATTCTGGGAAGCTCATTCCGACGAAATGATGACCTGCATTATTTAAAAAGCCCGTCTGGTTTTAAAAATGTCCTCGTTTTCTTTCAAATCCCAAACCTGCTCCAGGATCTACAGTATTAATATTATTACAATATTATTATATTGTACGGTTATTATAGCTAGAAGTTCAAAGTCAATTGCAGGCTTGACATGAACTTTATATGAGAAATGTACTTTATTGGAAAAACAAGTCTGTTGAAGACTTTTATATAGCAACATTAGTAAATATTACATAAGGAATAAAACTCTCCAGGGTTACAGAAAAAAATGCTTTATATTCTCTTCAGGAGAAATATCTACATTTTAAAAAGATTTATTCACTCAATAAAGGAAAATGCCATTTGCTGTAATATTTCTTTATGAAATACTTACAAGCTACAGCTATAGCTTTATGGAAATGTTAAGTCTACAACATTAAGTCCTACAGTAAATTAGTGAGCTACAGTCGAACCTCGGCATACGAGTGCCCTCCCTTACTGTATACATTTTCACCTTAAGAATAAAACTTTTTGCCTTGGCATATAAAGATTTTCAGCATACGTAGAAACGGACTGAGCCAAAACAAACACATGTACGTCCGTATTTTTATCTTAGGAACTCACCTCTGGAATGGATTAAAGTTCTATTTACACTACATTTCTTTACGGTGCTAATCTTTTAGCTAGAATTTTACTGGCTTTGTGCTAACATATCTGTTAACCAAGTGAACCAAAAAAATAAACTGTAATAAAAACTTGATTAAAAACAACGATCCAAACTTCTAAATGAGAAACTGAATTAGTTAGCTAACATCTTCTACTGGAAGTGTGTTGGCTAAAATTAACAAATATTTTATGATCAGATATTACAAAAAGATTGTGTAGATCCTGCTTGTGTCAAAAAAAAAAATAACAAAAATAGCATCAAGACCTGGACTCCACTAGACCTCTGAAGGTGTGCTGAGGTGTTCACAGCAGGTCCTGTGAGTTCTGAGTCATGGATCAGATTTGTTAGTCCAGTACGTCAAACAGCTCCTCAATCAAGTCAACACCTTTGTCCTGTTCCTCCTGATTCCATTCCTAAATGATGGTGCAGCAAGGTGCTGCTGAAACAGGCCACTGCTATCAGGGAATATTTGGATTTTGGTATGTGTTACATGTCAAAGTATCATCCAGAGCCATGGGTTTCCCAGCAGAACATCGACCAGACCATCACACAGTCCTCAGCCTGCCTTTTTCACATCCTGGTGCCAGGTCTTCCCCATGTAAGTGAAAAAAAAAAATGAAAAAAAAAAACGTGATCCATCAATCCAGGCCACCTTCTTCCATTTCTCTGTGGTCGAATTGTTCACCTGCCCATTAGATGCCCAGTTGCATTGCATTGCAAGCTGTGATGAATTGTTGGTCCTGACACCGTTCCAGAAATAACTTTTCAGAAAATCATGCTACATGAGTATCCTTCATTCGATTGCTTTTTCGTCTGTAGGTACTAACCACTGCACACGAGAAACACCCCAGAAGACCAGCAGTACATGTACTGTATATACAGCATGTATATATTAGTGCTGTCACTCGATTAATAAAACTGAATTTACTTAATCATAGTCATAGACTGCATTGTAAAAAAAAAAAAAAACGTCAGTTAGGTAAATGTTGAATACATTTATATTTTTACACTTCTTACAGTGGCATTTGTTAAGACAACAGGTAACATCGGGTTCCTTGGACACAGACTGAATAAACAAAACAAAAAACAAAAAACATGATTTTTTTATGTCCGCCTTTTTTTCTTTTTTTTTTAACAGTGTGATTAATCATGAATAATGACAATTTTAAAATATGGGAAGCAACTTAGTCATATGATTAGTTTGCGTAAAAAAATGATAATAATGCATTAAAATGTCTACATTAACACAATATTGACAGCCCTAGTGTGTATATATACTGTACAGTCCTGCAGTCCTGGTTAAGACGGTGCCAATAATGGTTCTTAGCCTTCTAATACATTTGTTTTTTTTAGTTAAACAATATAGAACCACATCGCAGAAAAAGAGAAAAATCCAACCTTTAATTGAAGTACAATTATTCAGTAAGCACATTAAGAAATACTTTTTTTTTTTTTTTTAACATAAAATCATGTGTGCCACAATTATTGGCACCCCTGATTTTAATCCTTCGTACACCCCCAAGACAGCATTTAATCTCCTCCCATAACATTTCACAAGATTGGAGAACACAGATAGAGGGATCTTTGACCATCCACAGTCCTGGGTGTTCTCTCATGCACTCTCCTCTTCATCTCACCTCACAGGTTTTCAATTGTGTTAAGGTCTGGGGACTGAGATGGCCATGAGAGGAGCTTGATTTTGTGTCTGATGAACCATTTTTGTGTAGATTTCACCATGTTAATAACGACCCATCTTCAGCTTTCTGACAGTTTTGATTTAAAATGGTCTGGTATTTCAAAGAGTTCATGATGTCATGTAAGATTTCCAGGGCCTTTGGAAGAGAAACAGGACCACAGCATCTCAGATCCTCCACCATATATACTTCGCAGTCTGCATGAGGTGCTTTTCTGCATACTCATCTTTTGGTTTACACCAGACCCAGGCAGTGTTTGTTCTCAGTCTCATCTGATCACAGCACACAGTCCCAGTGAAAGTCCCAATAACCGCTAAACAACCTTAACAATTTTCGGTGTGAGTTTATTCTTCTGAAATAAATTATTTATTTATTAGAAGCCTAAGAAAACATCTTAACCCAGGGTTCCATTAATGGTGAGCAGGACTAAACACAAACACTACCAGTCAAAAGTCTGGACACACCTACTCATTCCATGGTCTTTCCTGATTTTTATTATTTTGTTTTACACTGTCAAACACATTTTATCCAAAATACACAATAATCTCCTTTATGCAGTTGATATTGAGATGTATATCTGCTCCTTCTGCTCTGTAAAGCTTCATAACGGCTCTAATCTGAGGTGCTGGTTGTTAATTGGTGATTTCTGAGGCTGGTGCCTCTAAATGAACTTCTCCTCTGGAGCAGAGCTACAGTAAGTTTTTGTCTTGCTTTCCTGGGAAGGTCTTCGTGAGAGACAGTTTCATCATGGAGCTCGATGGGTTTTTGCAAATGCATTCAGCTATACTGTTCTTGCAAGGACTATTCAAGAACAGCTGACCTTCATGTCTTAGAATAACAACTGACAGTCTTTGTTGTTAGATAATTACCTCACGTCATATGTGTTGTTTTAAAAAGCTTAAGATTTTTAAGCTTTTAAGAATTTAAGCTTTAAGATTGTTCTAGAATGTAGCAAAAAAAAAAAAAAGTTTTTTTTTTGTTCAAAGTGGCACGCATTACTCATGCTCACTGCTAGTTTATGGGGCCTTGAAAGCACTGCAACTTAGTAAAAATATGTTTGAGTAATAATTCAGCCCACCTGAGTGAGAGAAAAGAAGAGGCACTTGCACTTTGTGAATACATCACTGCCACTGTCGGCTTGTCACAGTCATCCTGTGACCTTCTTTTGTCGTGGGTTATTGTGTCATCGTTTGTCAACCGCAGTTAATTACGGACGAGTCGATGTATCATGCGTTTGAAGCCTTCCTCCTCCTCTTGTTGGTCTCATCGCTAGTGCGTCACAGCCAGACCCCGGACGTGAGCTGCGTCCACAAGGGGATGTTAGGAAGCGAGTGATGATTCAGTATTATCATCTGCCAAGGAATTTAGGTGTCCTAGAATAGCAGGGCAATAACTTTTTGATTTTCTTTCTCCTCCATCATATATTTTATTTTGAATTTCTAGTAGTGTGTGTGTGTGTGTGTGCGTGTGTGTGTGTGTGTGTGTGAGTGTGTGTCTGAGATTGAAGAAACATTTAAAATGTACATTTCCTTTACTTTGTTATAGCTATCCATCTGACACGCTGGGAAAAAAATATGAATTTTAATCAGGTTTTAATGTAATCCATTAATACTTCATTGTTTCTGCACCAACATCCATTATACACCATCCACCAGATCCCAGTCCAGTCCTAAGGGACTTTCTGACAGCCTGAAAGGAATTTTTGTGATTTCAGCTCTAAACACATCTGAGCTAAAAGCCGAGGGAATCAAATCTAAATGAAAATGGACAGAGTAGCGATCCCTGAGAATCCCCATTTACAGAAAATTAATACAAACATGATTCACGTGTAAAAGCCAGTTTTTAGGAACTTCATGTTCAAGTACGGAGTATGGTTGCTCATTAATGTGTTTTTGTTTTTCATATGATTCCTTTTTTTTTTTGTATATTTTTTTTTCTCAAGAGGATTCATCCCACATCTTAAATGATATATTTTTTATAATTACACAGTATTCATTTTTTACAGGATTATTTTCTTTTGACATCACAAGAATAGTTTGTTTGGTATATATGATGGTATATATTAAGTCTTTTTCTCTCTTACTCATCTTCTATACCGCTTTATCCAGTATTACCTGGACAGGGTGCCAATCCATCCCAGGGCACACACACATACACTCATTCACACACTGCGGGCAATTTGGCAACGGCAATTAGCCTAATCTGCATGTCTTTGGACGGATACCGGAGTACCCGGGGGAAACCCACAAAGCACGGGGAGAACATGCAAAC
The DNA here is from genome assembly GCA_030347435.1 of Clarias fuscus. NCBI lineage: Eukaryota > Metazoa > Chordata > Actinopteri > Siluriformes > Clariidae > Clarias > Clarias fuscus. The sequence goes on along the minus strand of CM059225.1, from coordinate 23,518,257 downwards.
TCCATGCACACAGAAACGGGAATCGAGCCTGGCCGGGGATCAAACCCAGACCCTGGAGGTGGAAGGTGACAGTGCTAACCACTACGCCACCATGCCGCCACAAGTGTTCTTCTGATTTTTTATTTTTTTTTAGATTCACATGTAAAATTTCTACATTTCAATATACAATGCCTGTCCACAAAATAAGCTTTAATTATTATTATTTTATATATAAAGCAAGCAGTATTACATGATATGGGTGGGCATGTTTTCTTTGAGTCGCAAGAATGTGAAAAAACACAAATGGCAAAATGTGTTAAAATTTGTTAGGGTTATATCAGGGTGAATTTTATGGGATTTTTATTTTATTTATTTATTTATTTATTTATTTTGCACAATTTTTCAAAAAGCTACAGTATAAATCCACTTTCATTCAGTTGTGTTGCAATGATCAGTCTGCAGTGGTGTTTGTTATCATTCAAGTATTTAGTTTATAATTAATAATATGTTGGTTTAATATGGAGTTTTAATATAAAATACAACAAACTCATGCTTAGATTACTGTATGATTTTGTAGCGAGTCAAAGAGAAAGTAGTGGCAGCAAATTAGATCAAGGAAAAAAGTGTACACAAAACCTGTTTAATTACAATGAGCATCATGAGAAGCATTATATACATTATAACAGTATTTAAAAACATCAGTTTACAGCATCATCATCATCATCATCATCATCATACTCATCCTCTACCAGTTTCAGTTTAGCTTCTGAGCATGACGACAGCTCACTATCATATTATAGATATGTACTATCTGTATAACATCTGTTCATGCATCAACTGTCCAAGTGTGTCAGTCATGAATCCCAAATGCAGTGAAAGTGATAGCAGGAACAAGAGGGGGAAAAAAGAGATATACTGTATGGATTTGAAAGTGAAACAGAAGGTTGCACTACAAACTAACTTCAGCACCGTGCTTCCACTACAGTGTCTCATATAGGTGAGCAGGTTTGTTAAATATATGACATGGTGCTCGCACAACATGCAGAACGTATAATATCCTATTTCACAGAACGTATCGCGGATGTTAAGCCATGCATGTCATTTATTACTGCTGGAGAGACTCCAATGGCAGGAACAGAGTGTAAACAGTCTTTTTCTTGGCTTCGACATTCTCCAAAAATCCACCGAAGCATTTCATTTACTTGTGGAAGCCAGCATGTTGCACAGCTCACGGTTCCAAGGCACTGATCACGTGACAGAATGAAGCGAAGCGATTGGTTCGTCATGATGTGTCAGCATTTACTCCTGAAAGTTTTCGTCTCGCACCTCCAGGATCTCTGTTCAAATCCCGCCTCGCAGTCAGTGTGCATGGAGTTTGCATGTTTCCCCTGTGCTTGGTAGGTTTCCTTCAGGTATACCAGTTTCCTCCCACAATCCAAAGACATGCAGATTAGTCAATTGCCCGGGCCCTATGATGAATTGGCACCTCGTCCAGGGTGTACCCCGCCTCGTGCCCTAAATCTCCAGGCTCCCCGCGACCCTGTATACAAGATAAAGAGGTGTGAGTGAGTAAAAGTCTGAGAATGACATTTATCTCAATTTGCTGTAAAACTGCCCATATGGTTTAATTTTTCAGATGTGATTTTCTCCTATGAATAATTTTTTTTTTTTGCAGGTGATCCCATATTACTCATATTCATGGCACACCATGCCGGGATGCATTTCTCTATGTTTTTCACCCCTGATCACATCTCCACACTATTGCAAGCATTTCCACTTCCCTTATCATGTGATTCTTATACTTTATCTCAACCCATGTCTGCATTCTTGTCTTTAAACATCTGTGTGTGTGTGTGTGTGTGTGTGTGTGTGTGTGTGTGTGTGTGTGTGTGTGTGTGTGTGTGTGTGTGTGTGTGTGTGTATGCGTTCATGGAAGTTTCTTTTTTTTCTTTCTTTCTTTCTTTTTTTGGTCCATGACAGTCTGTCTTTTACCAAACCTGCCATCAAAGAGAATCATTTTCCGCCACTAAAAGATCATTTTGTCTCAAGTTTTACGTCTTATGGACGTTCCTGTCACTTAGCTTTCTTCAGCGACCAGGCAGAGGGAAGAGGTGTCTGATGCAGGTGCAAAGATTGCCGACGTGATGATTAACATCAGTGCTTGTGAAATGCGCACTTTTGAAAGGGCTTACTGTACATTTCTCAAGATGTTACGCCAGTGAAAAGCATCACACTGTGAAAAAGGGATGAAAAAGAATAACCGCCGCTTTTCATACTTCTTTCACATTGTGGAAGAAGCTCTTGGGAGTAGTCTTTATTTATACTCAGGCTCCTAGAAATGATTATTATGATTTTCTTTTAATCAAAAGAATAACATCTAATACACCTTTCCATTGGGTTAAGGTTCTACCAAGGCTGTGTCTAATGACTCGTCGCTGCAGACTGCACTGAAGGTTGGCGCTATTGTCAGCACTTTTGTGTCAGCGCCTTCCATTTTCATCCTGAAAGAAAGCTGATGATATCTGAGAGGACCGCGAGCTCCACGGAGAGCAGATGTTCTTTCTGTGGAGTTGTTTGTTATGAAACTGCAGACTACGACTACGCCGCTGACTCCCGAAACGCCATGTCTTACCTAATATAGCGACTTGTTGGAAATCGAATGCAGGCAACACCAAAGGCTTCTTTTTTCTCTCTCTTTCTCTTGTAATTTAGTTTGTTGAAAAACTACGATTAAAACAGCTGGATTTAACTGGCAGTCTGACAAATCAGTGAATTAACTAACCAATTACCCAAAGTATTTGTTAGCTAATCAACTAAGAACAAGGCTACCTGTTGTTAATAAACACATGCTATTGGTTATTCTATGATTTAACTAAAAACGTCTTTCTTCTGTTTGAATCTTTACAAACCTCACTACGGTTAGGTTTAAAATAATGCAATAATACACGTTTGAGTCAAAAAAGTATCCACAAATTATTCCTTTGTTTTTTTGTTTTTTTTTTGACTTTCTTTTCAATACACATTGTCCATCTGTGGACAAGCTTCCGTATTACCTCGTTACAAAATGTTTACAGCTGACATTGCACCGCTGTCTTCTTCAGCAGAAGTGAAACTTCATCCTTTTAGGGCTGCTTCAAGGCGACCAAACAGGTGAAGGTCCGATGGAGCGCGATCAGGACTATAGGTAGGACGCTTTAACACCTCAAAACAAGCGTCTCACTGTAACGAGCACTGTTGTTGTTATTGTTGAACCTTTTTCCTGATAATGTTCCAATACTGGCCCTTGAGAATCCCAATTCTCAAGGGCCGATTTTCTTTGAGGATGCTTCCGTTCCATGCTCTGCCGTTTACTCCCGGGCTCGTAGTGATGAATCCGTGTCTCGGAACCAGTAATGATTCCCTTTAAGAAACGTTCACCTTCCTTAAAGTATCGGCCCAAATGTTTTGCAGATATCCAAACGCCCCTGGTTATGTCCATTCACTAGTCATTTCAGCACAAGGTACACCATCATACCACAAAAAATAATAATAATAATAATCTAATTTGTGCAAATCACAAGTGGGGCATCCATTTTTGCTCCCACCGGAGTTCCAAATGAATTGATGTAACATGTTTACACTTGTTCAGCAGTGACTGGGGAGCCTTGAACAGAAAGCGCTGATGAGTTTTAATATAACCGGAGTGCGGATCGTTTTCGACTCACCCCCTGTGCAATAACAATGTGACATTACTAGAAAGAAAGTACTTGACAAGAATTGTATATTATTTTGGGGGGAAGGCATTCTTGAGGTTCATTGTCAGACAAATGGTGGCTTGGTTTCAACTTCCTACTCCAGGGTTGGTGATTAGAATCTCGCCTTTGATCCTGTTAACACATCTGGCATGTCCTCTCTGTGCTTGGTGGGATTTACTCCAGTTTCCTCCAATAGTCCAAAGACATGCTGATTGGCATTTCCAAATTGCCCTGAGTTTGTGTACTTGTGCCCTTGAGTAGGGCTCCATCCCCTTCTGCAAACCTACACAGTATAAGCTTTCTGGTTCAGGATGGATGATAAGTAATTGTTAAATTTGCCTTTGCGATGGAAAATCTTTCATCTGAAATCTACATGCTTCTATTTTGGTAAAGTTATTTTGCTATTTTGAGACTGAAATTTTATTTCCCTCGCATACAGAAATGCATGAAAAACGAAGAGGATGTTATCCATTTTTAAAGCCACGTTTCCTGAGAGGTTCATTTGGCCTCTATTTGTGCCCAGAGTGAGAAGACCTATTTATTTATTTACTAAAAATCATTTGCGCTGGATCAAGCTGGGTGAGAAAAATCTCATTTTCTGGCAGCATCCCAACACACAGAGGAGGACCGTGCTTCCTGCTCTGCAGGGCCTCAGGGAATCTAGTTCTGCTCAGAAAAAGAACAAATGCCTGAACGGTTACAGTAGGAGCAGAGCCGGTGAAAGTATCTGGGAAGGAGTAATTGGATATACAGTGCAGCCATGGGAAAACCAACATGCACGTGATATATCGCCAGGATTTGGCAATAAGCCTCGAACAAATCTAGAACCCAAGCCCTGGATAGGATTAATGCAATGAGCCATGTACTTATATTGGGTGGATTATCGTGGCAAACGCTCATGCCTTTAATAAAGCTTCTCAAAATGCAGTACAGTACAGGATCCCAGTGGGTGAACGCAGTACCGCTAAAACTCTGTCCACAGCAATGACAAGAAACTCACGAAATCATGATGACATTTTACAATTAAACAGTCAGCTCATATTTCACTTTCTATTCCTGCTTGTTAAAATGTCACGGCTTGCAGATTTGAACTTGAATCCTTTTGCAAATTCCGCCAATGGATGCAACGCGTCACTGAAACTTCTCAGATGTTGGACTTCTCGGAAGATTTACTGATGAACATGGGGTGGAGTTTGAGTACAACAAAGATGATCCCATAAGTATTTCCCAGTCATGAACTGGCGATGTCTATTTCGATTGATTGATTGATTGATTGATTGATTGATTGATTGATTTCTTTCTTTCTTTCTTTCTTTTCGAGTACAATACCATTTTGCTTCTTAGGAAATTAGGGTTCTAGATCTCACAATGCAGAGCTACTGTATAACAAACATTCAGGAAGACTGTTACCTGCTCTTATCTTGATTAACCGGCTTTCAGAATGTTCTGATAAGCATACCGGCCAATCCCAGACGTTATTGATAAAAATGCCATTGCATACTGTAAGTACTCATGTTCTGAACTAGAATGTGTTATTTGGGATCTTAATAAATCAGGGCCTAAATGTGCTAAAAAACACATGTTGTGTGTGTGACTCAACACACTAACCAAATGTTCCAAATGGACATACAGATGTTTCTAACCAATTCAAAAATCCCCAATGTTCCTGACCAAGTGTCCCTAATTTTTCTGAATAATTGATGAAAAACCACAGGTGTTCTTGACCAAGTGAAAATGTCCCTCATCAACCAGTAATCGAGCATCTACAGTATCTGAACAACCACATGCATGTTTCTGAGGTTTCTGATCAGCAGACATACAGTACTTAGGTGGTCATGACCAACCTGAACCATCCTCGGTCTTCCTAATCTGCACACTGACTGATTTACAGACATTTCTTACCAATCAGAAATGTTCCTGACTAACCACAGATATCCATTGCCACTTACAGATGTTCCTGACCTATTAGAGATATCACTGATCATCCAAAAATGTTCTTCAGAACAGAACTGTTCCTGAAACATTGGTAGCCAACTGCAGATGTTCCTGACCAATCCATCGATCTCAACGCTTCCTGATAATCACACTTGCTTACTGTATCTCACCTCCTGTTGAGTCTTAAATGTTAGATGTTGCTAATCAGGCATCCCAACAGCAAATGCTCCTTAACAACTTAATCTTAAATGCGCCTGCTGAATTTTAGATCTTCACCAATCCCAGATTTTCTTGATGAGAACAAGCCAGGATGTCCCTTCATGTACTTCCTCGACTAATTTAAGATGTGGAAATGCACAGATTGTTGAAAGCAGAATATATGGTCATCATTGTGAAGTGTTTTGGCATAGAGAGAGGGAGAGGGAGCATGTGTGTGTGTGTGTGTGTGTAGGAGGAGAGAGTGGACAAGAATGTAGTTTAAGCATGGCCTGAGCAATTACGTAGGGTGTGTGTGGGAGACGGAACTATTATTTCTGATTCCTGCACATCACCGCGGAACAGTAGAGAAACAAAATTATGTTTTGTCACATAAGCGCACAGATAGATGCAAATCTGTGCCGCCTCTGAAACTTTCCTGCTGATTTGGTTGGGTTGGGAAAATCCGCTCAATACTTTACAGACATCGTGGACACGCTTTGATGGTTGTGATTGAGATGCACTTAGTCTGGATGATGAAGTGAGTGTTTGTTGTTCGGATTTAAAGCAGGTTCCCTGCGTGTCAGTCACAGGTGCTGGGTTTTATGCCGGGAGAATAATGGATCTATCTTGCTGGGGTCAGTATGTGCTTTGGGCCGCGTTCATCACCCAGACATCTTTACGGCTGCTTCAGACGAAAGAGCCGCTGAGCGTCTTCATTTAAGGTCTGAGGGCGTTTCATTAGCCTCAGTCTCCTCTCATTATTTCCCGAGCTCTTCCTAGAAGTAAATCCTGCCTCCTGACCTGACAACTCCGCCCAGTGCAATAGAGACGCTTATGGGGGCGCTTCAATTAAAGTGACACGGAATCAATGCCATTATCGCCGGTCAATGCAGCCGCTGCATTTTAGAACAATGCAGCGAAGGGTTTTCTCAGCGCGACTCCACAGATCATTTAACTTTTCTTCGGAGTTTTGGTGATCGAGGAGGTCGATTTCCTTTTTCACAATAGATTTTCTCACCATTTTAGTTAAGGTGACCTGCTCTATTGAATCCACCCATAATGACCAGCAGTTATTCACTGGCGAGCTCAACAAGAGCACCAAGCTAAAGAGAATACGACTTCAAGGGAACCAAAAGCACCCAATTGTTTTATATTCTAGAAAAAAACATTTTGCTTTAACAGACCAATCTTCTGCCATCTGATGAGACAAACCTATAATAGATTAAATAGATAAATTTCACTCTGTTTTTGAAGGAAGCTCAGTGGTTCTTTGATTTGTCCCTCTGTGGAGCCATCAGATGTTTTAGCTCGAATTCAACCGTCCAATAAACTGGTTATCCTTTTTGACTTTTTGTCTTTCTAAAGAACTTAGAAGGAAAAGGGGAGTTGTGGATCAGATGGCTAAGGTGCTAAGTTGTTGATTTGGGGGTCTGAGGAGCCAGGTTTGAGCCCTGCTGTTGATGCTGTCACACCTTACAGTATATACAGTAAACCAGCCACTTGATTCAGTGCCGGTCCCAACTCTGGTTAGAAAAACAAGAGGGTTGCATCAGGAAGGGCATCCAATATATAATCTTGCGCCAAGATGGGTGTGGACTTGATGGTCTGCTGGCGACCCTTTGACGGAAAGTTTTTAAGGAACTCAGAATGAAGACCGTTTTCGAAAGCTTCATTTAGATTGGGGAAAACGTACACAACACACATGATGGACAAGTTTCTGGACATTTTCTTGGCCTTAAAACAAAATGTTTGCATGACACTCGGTCATGTGATCATGCTACGTTCAAAAGCTAGCGAAAGGCCAAGAGCAAAGACTGTTTATTTGTTTAAGATGAACATTATAAGAGTTTCTTTAATCAGCCCTCAGGATTGTGCTCTTGCGATTGATTTCATTTTCTTTCTCCTGCTAATGAGCTCCCAGTGTAGGTAGAATGGAGATAAAGTTATGCAACCCTTACCAAATAATAATGTGTTGATAATCTCCCCAATGGATTCAGAAAGTAGATACACACAAAACAGTTAGATGACTAAATACTGTGAGAAGCAGTGGTCCAAAAACTTTTTTTTTGTTTTTTTTTTTGCTGTTGTACTAAGAGGTAGATGAGTGGGATGTATGCGATAACCGGAATCTTCTGTTTTAGGAGAAAACCATAGAAGTCTATTGAGTGCCTGGTTGGGTTATCGTCATTATTTCCTGAGTAACTCGGTGATCTGAACTCATGTCAGTAATTTTCTACATTGCATGTTACCCATAAGAACGTTTTACCATGGGGTTGGTAACATTGTAGGCTGATGATACCTGTAGCATGGTATATAGTACCATGGCATTTTGTACAGCACACTATGGTACATGGTTGTACATTATAAACTTGGGATATGTACTGTGGTAAACATGTTTCATAATGATATGCGTTGTGTTCCATAATGACAATTTTTATATAGTATGGTACAATTGTGCTGCCTGTACTATACCATACTAGTAGTGTGTACTAATCCATCTATTATGGTACAGGCTGTACAAACACACACTACATTAGATACCTGTTGCACTTTGGTAGTCAATGTGGTACTCAATAAGTATTCCCCAAAGCATTGCAATTAACACCATAGTACAGCCATGGTACCTACCCTAGTAAACTATAAAGTACTATGGTGCACCCATGATGTAGTATCATTTTTAAGGTCATACAGTGGAATGACCATGTTCTTGCCAATATCACTCTCTACAAGATTCCTCATCAGACTCCTGTATGTGTTTTGGGGCAAATTTCCAATAAGGCGAGAACTTCTTCCAACCAGGGAGGGCGAAGACTATCATGTGGTTCCTCCAAGAAACCTGACGCCAGCCGACCACATCTGTTTGAACTGTTGGTAACAGTTTAACATGCTCTGAAGAAAGTGCTACTTGTCTATGATTGGCTATGGCTGTCATGACTGATAAGAGTCCTGGTACTGTACGCTATCCTTCTGCCTGAGACATCATGGCCAACCTGCTCTCTAGTCTTTCTAAACTCACGATCTCTGGATGATGATTGGGCGAACATGTTTCTGTTCTACCACTTGCGAGTCCCATCTTCGATTTATACAGGACAGAGATCACCTAGCTACTGCACTTTCCTGTTTACAGTCTGTAGACAATAATCCAATCGGTTTTAAATGTTTCTTCATTTATAGAAGCTATATTTCTTTTGACAAACATCATGATAATGACATTAGTGCTCTAGCACAGCTGGGAGTAGTTTTTAAAATTGAAAATATAAAGTATACCAACTTGTAAATTTGACAAGTTGACGTCTAAATAACATAGTAGTTTAGAACGCTGTCACGAATAAAATACCTGAACAGATGCCGACTGCCGGAAGGACATCGTTTATTTATCTATTCGTCCGTCGTGACAGTGGCGATGTTAACAGCACTGCTGAATTTTCATATAGGCGAAGAAGCCCTTCAGTTCCCGCAAAGCGACACCTCAGCATGGCAGCGCATCATTCCATAATAACCCAGCAGATCAGTGCATCATTTATGTAACACTGAAAAATCAGTAGAGCATCGCTGTCATCCATCAAGGACACTTAGCAAACAGTGGTGCGGCGAGGATCTCGGTGTGATCAAAGCCTTCAGTCACACACTGTTGCAAATTAGGACACAAAAACACAACCACTTCTGAGAGCTTTTTTTTTTTTTTTTTTTTTCTTTGAGGAAGTATCAAACGACTCCACTTCAGCTTTCAACTCAGATATTTATCACTGTCATTGGTACGTGTAAAAAGAGAAAAACACACACACTCGCACAGAAATCCAACTCACGCTGCGGGGATGAAAGATGTTTCAAACCGGGCCCCAAAAAAGGACTTGCAGAGCCGAATGTTTGAGAAGTCCTCATGTGTAGTGTAGTTAAATATGGTTGGTTTTTCTTCATCGCTTTTTTTTTTTTTTTTTTAACTATTGATAAACCAGAGAAGATGATTAAGTTTGATATTTGGTGTTTGTTTTTAATGGCTGGGGAGCCGGGTGATTGTTTTGTTCATTTACAGAAAATTGCCAAATTAAAGTTAAATAACAAGCCATTTTAAAAAGGCACTCTTTTAAGTTGCTATAGATATTCATGGCTGCAGGGTGGCGTAGTAGTTAGTGCTTAGTGTCACCTTCCACCTCCAGGGTCAGGGTTTGAGTCCATACCCGGGGAACGGGTCTGTGTGTGTGTGTGTGTGTGTGTGTGTGTGTGTGGAGTTTGCATGCTCTCCCCATGCTTGGTGGGTTTACTCTAGTTTCCTCCCAGAGTCCAAAGATTTGCAGGTCCCCAAATTCCCGGGTAGTGCGTGTGTGTGAATAACAAGTGGACGTAGAGCTGGCAACCCGTCCCCTTAAGTTCATGCCACAGAAATGACGGATATATCTCCAGAGTGGGGATTATCCGTGGCCCAGTGTGTCAGATGTGGATAGACCATAAGACCGAAATAGATAGTCCTATAGGAAGAATAATATAATACCACAAGTGCATTAAGTTTAACATGTGGTTTGTCTTACAGCCTGAATTAAATGCCGGAATGCCGTTTAAGGAAATGAATCAACATTCCTGATTAATTAGAATCCATCACTCTGGTGTAAAATGTTTCATGAGTGACTAGCTCAACTGAAACAGATTATACCAATAAGCAGGAAATGACGGCAACAGGACGCATTAAACACTCACTTCAAGCAAACTGGAGATCCATACTAATGGGATTCTTTTGTTTAACGCATAAGTTATACTGCACTTTGCTTTGTTAGCAAAGTATCTCTGGAAGCTGTGTCGCGCGTCAATGCTCTTCTATAGCTTTTACTACGTAGCATTTCCCTGTAATAGACCTTCTTCGGCACTGAAGCTGTGCCAGAGCTAAATTGGGGAAAACTGGGAAACGGGGCAGAAAATTATTTGTCTTAAAGAAGCCCTGTTTCCTGCCATAGTACAAATCATATCACGTTAGAACCAGGAATATGATACGACAAAAAAAAATTCTTCTCTGTCATATTGCAAATGATGTCCCGGTCGCAATACGGGAAATAATGAAAGGAGACTGAGGCTAATGAAACGCCCTCAGCCCTTAAATGAAGACGCACAGCGGCTCACTCGTCTGAGGCGGCTGTAAAGATGTCTGGGTGATGAACGCAGCCCAAACCACATACTGACCACAGCATGATGGATCCATTATTCTCCCGGCATAAACCCAGCGCCTGTGACTGACACGATTTAAGGCAGCCTGCTTCCAATCTGAACAACAAACACTCATCTCGTTCCTCAGGATTATGAGGGAGCCGGGTAAAGGACTGGCTATGAGCCAAGTGGATTACACAAGCATTTATCCATGAAAACCCTGGGTAAAATGCAAATAATGTGTATTGTTGTATACATGATAAGGTGTCAATAAGTTTTTAAAAAATGTATAATGAATGTCGGATTTTGTCGCTGATGTAATAGAGATGACTCAAATATGTTGTAGAGATAAAATGCAGTGAGGTGATGATGAGGCTTCTTATCAGTAAAAATGTGGAAAAATAGATGCAATATTCTTGACATGATAACAGAGATGACATGAACGAGTAAATAAGGTAAGAAAGGATGCAAATAAGTGAAAATAGAAGCAGCATGGCAAGGTAACTTAGCTGACTTAAGTAAGCAGTGCAGCGAGGTTACTGAGATGACTCATACATATGAAAATAGACACACTGCATGAGGTAACGGAGATGACTCAAGTGAGTAAATAAATCCAGTGAGGCGAGGTAACGGAGATGACTCAAGTGAGTAAATATATATCCAGTGAGGCGAGGTAACGGAGATGACTCAATTGAGTAAATATATCCAGTGAGGCGAGGTAACGGAGATGACTCAAGTGAGTAAATATATATCCAGTGAGGCGAGGTAACGGAGATGACTCAAGTGAGTAAATATATATCCAGTGAGGCGAGGTAACGGAGATGACTCAATTGAGTAAATACATCCAGTGAGGCGAGGTAATGGAGATGACTCAAGTGAGTAAATATATCCAGTGAGGCAAGGTAACGGAGATGACTCAAGTGAGTAAATATATCCAGTGATGCGAGGAAACGGAGATGACTCAAGTGAGTAAATATATCCAGTGAGGCGAGGTAACGGAGATGACTCAAGTGAGTAAATACATCCAGTGAGGCGAGGTAACGGAGATGACTCAAGTGAGTAAATATATCCAGTGAGGCGAGGTAACGGAGATGACTCAAGTGAGTAAATACATCCAGTGAGGCGAGGTAACGGAGATGACTCAAGTGAGTAAATACATCCAGTGAGGCGAGGTAATGGAGATGACTCAAGTGAGTAAATATATCCAGTGATGCAAGGAAACGGAGATGACTCAAGTGAGTAAATATATCCAGTGAGGCGAGGTAACGGAGATGACTGAAGTGAGTAAATATATCCAGTGATGCGAGGAAACGGAGATGACTCAAGTGAGTAAATATATCCAGTGATGCGAGGAAACGGAGATGACTCAAGTGAGTAAATATATATCCAGTGAGGCGAGGTAACGGAGATGACTCAAGTAAGTAAATATCTCCATTACCTCGCTTCACTGGTTATGACTCAAGTGAGTAAATATATCCAGTGATGCAAGGAAACGGAGATGACTCAAGTGAGTAAATATATATCCAGTGAGGCGAGGTAACGGAGATGACTGAAGTGAGTAAATATATCCAGTGATGCGAGGAAACGGAGATGACTCAAGTGAGTAAATATATCCAGTGATGCGAGGAAACGGAGATGACTCAAGTGAGTAAATATATATCCAGTGAGGCGAGGTAACGGAGATGACTCAAGTAAGTAAATATCTCCATTACCTCGCTTCACTGGTTATGACTCAAGTGAGTAAATATATCCAGTGATGCAAGGAAACGGAGATGACTCAAGTGAGTAAATATCTCCATTACCTCACTTCACTGGATATGACTCAAGTGAGTAAATATATCCAGTGAGGCGAGGTAACAGAGATGACTGAAGTGAGTAAATATATCCAGTGATGCGAGGAAACGGAGATGACTCAAGTGAGTAAATATATCCAGTGATGCGAGGAAACGGAGATGACTCAAGTGAGTAAATATATATCCAGTGAGGCGAGGTAACGGAGATGACTCAAGTGAGTAAATATCTCCATTACCTCGCTTCACTGAATATGACTCAAGTGAGTAAATATATCCAGTGAGGCGAGGTAACGGAGATGACTCAAGTGAGTAAATACATCCAGTGATGCGAGGAAATAGAGATGACTCAAGTGAGTAAATATATCCAGTGATGCGAGGAAACGAAGATGACTCAAGTGAGTAAATATATCCAGTGATGCGAGGAAACGGAGATGACTCAAGTGAGTAAATATATATCCAGTGAGGCGAGGTAACGGAGATGACTCAAGTGAGTAAATACATCCAGTGAGGCAAGGTAACGGAGATGACTCAAGTGATTAAATATATCCAGTGAGGCGAGGTAACGGAGATGACTCAAGTGAGTAAATATATCCAGTGAGGCGAGGTAACGGAAATGACCAAAGTGAGTAAATACATCCAGTGAGGCGAGGTAATGGAGATGATTCAATTGAGTAAATACATACAGTGAGGCAACGTAGCGGAGATGACTCAAGTGAGTAAATATATCCAGTGAGGCGAGGTAACGGAAATGACCAAAGTGAGTAAATACATCCAGTGAGGCGAGGTAATGGAGATGATTCAATTGAGTAAATACATACAGTGAGGCAAGGTAGCGGAGATGACTCAAGTGAGTAAATATATCCAGTGAGGCGAGGTAACGGAGATGACCAAAGTGAGTAAATATATCCAGTGAGGCGAGGTAACAGAAATGACCAAAGTGAGTAAATATATACAGTATGGCAAGGTAACGGAAATGATTCAAATGAGTAAATAAATATGGTCTGGTGATGTAGCTGAGAAGACTCAAATAAGAGAGAATAAATGCAGTGAAGTAAGGTAATGGAGCTGATTCAAATACATAATTATATAAAGTGTGGGGGGATTAAGGACATGATTTGAATAAGTTGAGATACAGCAAGGTAGCAGAGATGACACAGTGAGTAAGTATATACAGTGTGGATAGGTAATGGAGATGACTTAATTAAGCGAAAATAGATCCAGTGCAGCAAGCTAATGGACATGACTACAATTAGTAAATATACGCAGTGTGGCGAGGTAACTGAGATGACTCAAATGAGTAAGTATATACAGTGTAGAGAGGTAAGGGAAAAACTTGAATAAGTGTAAATAGACCGAGCTCAGCAATGTAACAGAGATGACTCAGATAGGTTAATATGTACAGTGTAGTGAGGGAATTGAATGAGTAAAAATAGACACAGTGTGGTGAGGTAAGGAATATAAATATGCACCGGAAGTGGTGTTACTGTACAATGTTCTATCCTGTTTAGTGCAGAATAGTGAGACTTTCTGTGAATCCACACATAGAGAACGGCTTATTCTTGTCCAGGACACTCTAAAGTTAAAAAAGTCTGCATCTTATTTGGGATGGTTTTGCAGAAATGGAGTGTCATTTAACGAGTGTAGTGCTTGTTAAGTGCATGTTGTATCCGGAGGTCCGCCTCCTCCTACTTCCAGTACCGTATATTAAACTCAAAACCAGTCATTTATAGTATATCCCAAATAAGCAGACACAGATATAAATGTAGGAGAGAAATCCTGAAATGAAAAGTTCACGGCCCACCCACTCAACCATGCAGCCATTCCTTGTATCCGTGAGCCAAAGCAAGCCGAAGAACCCTTCGAGTGGAGAAGGCAAACTCTGACACATTCACCACGGCTGAAAATATCTTTCAGAAGGCGTCTGCGGTTTAACAGTCGAGCAGCCAGGCTGCTCTTTTGTAACAGATAGGGTTTTAGAGAAAACTTCATCTGTAGCCATGACAGTAACCCAGTGTTAACACGAGCAGGAAACAAGTCACTCGTCTTGCTCGTAGCTCGGTGTGTAGCGACCGCTGCTATTTTTGCTCAACAGTGCTCACTTTTTTTGTTATCACAAATCAGTGTGAAATGTGGTTTGATTTACATTATGTTCTTCCCATCACTGTCAAATTATATTGGCGAAATAACCTAACCTAACTACCTGCATACACACACGAGAAGCATTAATGGTCTATGCAGCTTCTTTCCGAGCTTTATTTTAACTGCAGATTGGTCTAAAGGACTAACGTTGTGTAACAGTAAATTATTAATTATAAATTTTATATACTGTATATTTAGCTTTATATAATTAGCATTAAATTAAGGCAGCATGATGGCTTATTGGTTATCACCATCGCCCCGCACCTCCAGGGACGGGGTTCGGTTCTAGGCTCGGGTCTTCATGCATGGAGTTTGCATGTTCTCCCCGTGCTTTGTGGGTTTCCTCCAGGTATTCAAGACCTGCAGATTAGGCGGATTTGCATTTCAAAATTGCCTGTAGTGTGTGTGTGTGTGTGTGTGTGTGTGTGTGTGTGTGCTTCCTGCGATGAAGTAACACCCCATCCAGGGTGTACCCCAACTCGTGCCCTAAGTCTCCTGGGATAGGCTCCAGGCCCCACGCGACCCTGTATCCAGGATAAAGTGGTAGAGACATTGAGAGAGTGAGTGAGTTAGTGATTTGGATTAAAATTAATCTTTCTTTTGTCGCTCTGTCACCATGCAATCATATTCAAACATTCTCTTTTTTACACATACCTGTCAGTTTTCTAATCTAACCATAAAGGGTAAAAGTTTATTAAACTCAGTAAAAGGTCATGACTCAAGAGGTTGAAAAAAAACATGAATAATCTTTTTAAAACCCATACTATAAAAGTTTAATAAATCTTGTTAAATGTATACAATTGTTGTAGAACCTTGGATTGCGAGTCACTCGGTTTACGAGTGTCGAGTTTTTTGACACCGACACACACACACACACACACACTCTCGCCTTTACACCCCCCCCTCCCCGGCTTCACACAGACACACACGCGATTCTTTTCAAAGGTAAGGTGCTGGTTCATTTGTTTTTTGTTTTGTTTTTTACTTTACAGCAGTGATTCCATTAGTCTGCGCTCACACGAGTGTCATTGGAGAGACTTCTTTTTTTTCCCCATTAAAACAGTGTTTCCGTTGTGTGTGTGTTTGTTTTGTAACTTAAAAAGCGAGGTGGGGGGAGGGTGGAGGAGTTTTACTGTGTAAGACGAGACGTGGGAAGGGGCTAATTCCACACACACACACACACACACACACACACACACACACACAAATACATGGCACCTGCGCACACAAACAGAAACACTTATCTGTTGGGATTTATTTTTACTTTTTTTAAAGGTAAAGTGCAGGTTAATTTTTATTTTTACTTTATATATTGTATTAATTATTTTTCTGTATTTATTTTTTTGGGCTGTGGAATGAATTATTTGAGTTTTCATTATATCTTATGGGAAGGTTTGATTTGGTTTACGAGTGTTTGGAATACAAGCCTGTTTCCGAAACAAATTATGCTCGTAATCCAAGGTTCCACTATACATATATTTAAAATAAATCACAAGAGACTTATTTTTAAATAAACAGTGTGTAACAATATGTAAAGCAAACAAACAAAAAATGTACAAATGTTATGTGCAAGATCATTAAACTGAATAATTGGTGAAAATTTTTTGTGAAAAATTTTTGGTGTTCATTTTGTTCATTAGATAATATTTAATAAATCATATATTTATATCAAATATAATCAAATAATTATTTTTGGTATTGTATATAAATAAAAAAGTCAACATTTTTCAAAAAAAAAATTTTTTTAGATATTTCTAGCCATACATATATCGTTATATCTGTTTGTAGATAAACAATCTATGTGTAAAAGTAATGACTTAAAAAGTTATACTAATTAAAGTTTGGAGAAACTGAAAGGTGTTTATTATTATTATTTCATTTTTACTTCATGTTAATCAGATCTGGTTTGTATTATAATTTTTTTTTACGTCATTTGATCCGCAGAAAATTCTAAAAAGGCATTGCAGCGTTTGCATCCAAGTGACAATCCATTTATTTGACAACTTCTGTTTTTAGTTGTTTGTTTTCATTATGGGGAAAAAAATCATCTTTGTTTTTAGCAACAAAATTAACACTCATCACTTACGGCTGTCAACTTGTCAGCGACTTTTTGCTTGAAGCGTTAATGTTTAAAAGTGCAGAATATTTATTCCACCTTATCATTTCCGGCAGAAAACAGACTTCAGAACTTCACAGTGAAATCAGGATTTTATATTATAAACAGCGTCTCTGCAAGGCGCTCGGAAACGCCCCATGTGGGTCACATTCATAGGCAAGAGTAGGTAACACTAACAGCAGGACATGAGAGCGAGCACTAAAAGTGAGGTGTGTGTTTTCCTGGTGTGTGACCTTGACGGATATTACTGCCTGCTAATCATCCGAGCCATCGCACTGTTATCTCTTTATTCCTTCAAGCTATTACCTCTGTCTCTGAAGCTGAAGCTCAACACTCTTTACACACTCTCTTTCTCTCTCACACACACACGCCTCAGGCTATTTGCCAATGCCAAACATTAGCACTCATCAGGCTCCATGACATGAATACTCAGGCAGCATTAAAGGAATTATTTAAAACTAAAAAGTTCCTCAAAAGCCAGTGTCATCATCCTTTAGCACCAGCAGCATGAGAATCCCGAATCTGTTCCCTTTTGGGAAAATAACATGCACGCTTATGTGAAATAACATTTGTAAGCTGCATTACATTGTTATGTCCTGAACTCAGGAAAATCATGTAAAAAATAATTAAATAGAAAGAAACAATGAAAAACCAAATAATGAATGTGTTTTATTATTATTATTATTATTATTATTATTGTTGTGTGTTAAAAAACTGTACGTTTTTAATAACATTTTAATTGTTTAAAAGTCACAAGAAAATAAAACAATCATTTTAAAATCCATACTATAAAAAGTTCATAAATTTTGTTTAAGTTATACAATTGTTGTTTAAATAAAAAATAATAATTCATTTAAAAAATCACAAGTGACAATTATTAATAATTTAAATAAACAGTGTGTAAAAATGTATAAAGCAAACAAACAAACAATTAAAAGAATGTTATGTTCAAAATCATGAAAATGAATAATTGGTGAAAATGAAGCATGTGTTCATTTTGTTTTATATTATAAATATTTAAAAAACCTGTGTAAATGAGTACATTATGTGAAAAAGGAATGATTTTTAGTATTATGTATAAAAAATAAATAATGAATCATATTTTAAAAATCTATGTCTAGATAAAAAAAATCAATGGGTAAAAGTTATGTGAAAAAAATTAAAAACTAAATGTGGACAAAAAGCATAATAAGAATCATGTCTAAATATAAATCACGTAAAAAATCACATTTTAATTGCAATGTGTAAAATTATGTAAAGAAACAATAAAACAGTCTAAATACTGTAAATTAAGTGTAAAAAAAATTAATTAGGTGAAAATAAAAGAATCAAGTTTTGATTCCCTTTCAAAATAAAGAGTAAAAAAAACTTCAGTTAGGTTATATTTCCCACGTACACATTATGTAGTAAGTATACCATTATTCATGTATTAGTAGTAGACTTGTAAAAGTGGGAATAAATTAGCCCACTTTAACTTTCAGAAGTATACTATGAGGTATACTTTAGGTATAAGAGTAGCAGACTTTGAGTAAAAATTTGGTACACATTTAAGTTTTATCTTGTAATGAAAGTACACTGTGAACTTTAATCCTATAAGTGAACTACCATAGTAAAGTATTTTTCTGTGTATCTGAACTTTACTTGAGTATATTCTGCATATGATACTCTTTGTACTCTATGATACTCACTACATTTCTTTTGATGAAAAATCTGTAAATTTACTCACTACATTTTAAATAGAGGCTTTTTAATGTTCAGCTGATGATCGCACAAAAGTGCACTGATTTTCTAATCTAAATGTATATATAATTCACACTATCACCCTCCTACTATTTCTAAGCTACACATTACATGGGAAAAACAATATCAATAGAAACAAAACAATTTCAATAGCTCTAGTTTATAAAAAAGGATTGTCAGGTCATAATGAAATAGCAGGTTGGTTATAGCACCAAAGTGATTGATGGTTAACTGGGCAATGGATTCCACCCACTTGGTCTTCTGGCTCCATTTTCAATGGTCTCAAAAGGATGCACTTGATAAAGAAAATTAGAAGCTATAGAGCTACAAGCTAACATCCTAAGCAAGAGAACTGCTAACACTTACACATATGGTTGGTGTTTCACACCAATAACAACTCCGTTTTAATTCAAATAAATAAAGGCTACCAAGAGGCCTACAGTAACTCTGAAGCAGTTGCAGGAATTTATGACAAAGAGTGGTCATTGAATAAGTTTACACATCATTTTTAGATTTGAGTGATCCTTTCCCAAATCAGTCATTCTGTTTTTTGACATGTTAGTCTTATATCTTTCACTTGAATGTTAAAAGTTGCACTGAGTAAATACAGCAGGATTTTTTTTTTTTAATGTGTCTCAATTTCAGATTTCAAAGCAACAACATGTGATTATTTTAAAGGTAGTGATTCTTTTCCATGCCCACTGTATATTACTTTTGTTTTTTAAAGTGTAGTTCTAGGTTTCAATTTCGTATTATTTCTTATAATTAAAAAATATACCTTTTATCAGTAGAAATTAAGTAAAATAATACAATTTACCAGTGAACTACACATATGAAAACATTTATAAGATATATTTATGATTTAGAACATATTTATTTTTGTTTGAAAAAATAAAAAAGTACTGATACCAAAATATACAGTAATCACTCAAATCGACATTGCAGTTCAAAACAAAACACCGCGAACACAGTCTTGATCTTGGAAGGTTGAGATTAGAATGTGCGTCATGCAGCCTCTCCAAAATCAGTCCCTGGCTGGCCAAAAAGAGGTTGTGCCTCACTACAATTTTCTGCCTCTTAAATGACCAAGAGAGAGAAACCTTAAATCCAACATACTGTTCAACTAAATGGGAACAAAAGGATCTTTTCATGTGGGTTTCTTTGTAGTGGTGTGCTTGGTGTATCAGAAGTCCAGTGCTGTAGGCAGGTAGGGAATGCTTCAAGAAACTTAAGAAAAAATGCAAAACGTGCAGTTTAATATTATTTAAGACTCTTTCACTCCTTAAGCAGCATATAACCAACTTTCACATGCGTTCTTGTCAGAAGTTGCTGTGTGCCCATGCACAATGCAGTTCTTAATACAAAGCAAAACAATATCCATGAAAATAAGCAAAATAAACCAATAGAAATTGATATTTTTATATCATTTTATATTAACATGATAATAATATTTATGGAACCCCCCCTCCCCCACAAGTAAGTCGGCATCCATTAACGAAAATACAAGCTCATAAATCATCCCTGTGCATTGTTAGACTCAATCAAAAAGAAAGCAGCATTTAAAGCACCAGGAAAATGAATAAAAATCAGACACGTGCAAGATAACGCGCTAAATTCGAACTTTCAAAAACGATTCGATCCCAAACTACAAGACAAGTGTGTTCAGATTTTACATATAAGGCAGGAATCATCATCTGCAGAGGTTTATCCTGTATACAGCAGAGGGTCTGGAGCCTATCCCCGGAAACTTAGGGCACGAGGTGGGCGTACACCTGTGGACAGGGCGCCAAGCCATTTCAGGGGGCACACATTCACTTACACACTACGAGCAATCTGGAAACACCAATTAGCCTGACCTGCAAGTCTATTGACTGTGGGAGGAACCCAGAGTACCCAGAGGAAACCCACCAAGCATGGAGAAAACATGCAAACTCCATGCACACAGACTCCTAGGTGGGAATCGAACCTGAACCCTGGAGGTGCAAGGTGACAGTGCTAACTACTAACCTACCGTGCCGCCCTTTCTTGAGTACACCTCAATCAAAATATTAAGTAGGAATACAGGCCAAGGTATAATTAAATATAATTTTGTTAAGTACATCTCTGATAAGTACATAAAAAGTAGACTAAAAGCATACTTACTTATTTTTAGTTTTAAAAGACTCACACTGTTAGTACACTTCTTTTTGGGTCGTAATGGTCGTAACATTAATTAATTATGTGAGCATAAATCATGATTTTTTTCCTTATTCATACAAAAATGAAAAAGTCAGGTACAGGTGCACAAACGCACATGCTCTCAAACGTGACAAATGACTAAAGCTTTATGAGAAGTTTCTAGAAACCATGACGTGCACGTGTACCTCTCGTCTCGGTCTGAAGCTCCTCAAAGCAGCAGGATGAGGAAACATGTGAGGGATGCAAACAGAAAGTGAGGCAGTGTTAAAGTCTCAGATCTTCTTCATCAGTAGAAAGCTGTGGTGGTGAGAACAGAGGTGTTGATGGTGCAATCGGGTCTCTGGTGACTGGTTAGACCCGGCGCCGAGACATACCGTCTGGGTGAGGATGCACGTGCGCGGAGGAAGGAGAAAGAGGAAGGAAAGGCATTGAGTCAGAGTCCAAGTAGAAAAACCTTCTTTAATGCAAATAAATCAATTTAAGCAGATGCAGACAGTCTGAAAGAAGAGCTCTGCAGACACGGGGTCTCTTTTATATACAGTAAGTTCATCAAATTGCTTTCCATAATTTTTCTACTTAGAATATTTGCCAAAGTTTAGACATTTATTTTAGACAAATGACCTAGAGACATTTTTACACCTTTAGCCTTTTTAAAAATACTGAGATCGATCTCAGGCAAACATAACTAAATATGGAAACTACAAACACTTCCATGCTGAACTGGGATGTAAGTTTCAGAGTCTCAGTATTCATTGTCATGTTCTCAGCAAGTTATTAGACAAAACCAAACCTTTGACAACGAAAGAAAGAGACTTAAAACCCCTTAAATCCCAAGAGGCACAGATCCGTGTTGTCAACAAACCTTTAGCATACTGTAGGTCAAATGACGATCAGGTATAACGAAAGTTTGCATTACGTTTATAAGAGCTGAATTTCACCTCCAAAAAAAACCTCCAAACATGATCATATTATTATTATTTACAATTAAAATTTTTAATTTTTATTTTTGTCATGTACACAACCCATACACAGTATGATATGCAGTGAAATGCTTATACGACTGTTTGTGACCTAAAAAGGGAAATAAAAGAGGCAACTGCCAATAGAAAAGACTGTAAAATACAAAATCTACAATATGTATTAATTGAAGTATAAAATAGAAATATAGTGGAACCTTGGATTATGAACATAATTCTTCCTGGGAAGCAGGCTCATATTTCAAAACACTCATAAACCAAATCGAAATTTCCCATAAGAAATAATGGAAACTTAGATTATTTGTTCCACAGCCCAAAAAATAAATGCATAAAAAATAATTAATACAAAATATAAAGTAAAAATAAAACAAATTAACCTGCACTTGACCTTTACCTATTTGTGCACTTTAACAAAAATAAATCCCGACAGATAAGTGTTTCCGTTTGTGCGCGCAGGTGCTGCGTATGTGTGTGTGTTTGTGTGTGTGAAGCTAAGGTACTCTTATTTGAGTTTGCAGAAACACACTTGCAGAAACACACACAACGGAAACACTTTTTTTTTTCGGAAAAATTAACAATAAATCTCTCAAATGACACTCGAGTGAGCGTAGACTAACGAAATCACTGCTGGAAAGTAAAAATAAAACAAATTAACCTGCACTTTACATTTAAAAATAATCGCGACAAGGCAGTGTTTCTGTGTAGAGCAGAGTGTGTGTGTGCGTGTGTGTGTGTGTGTGTGTGTGTGTGTGTGTGTGTGTGTGTGTGTGTGTGTGTGTGTGTGTGTGTGTGTGTGAAGGGGCATGGTGTCCAATATAGTAAACAGTACATGCGTGCACAGATGTTGATTATACCAGTGAGAGACAAGCACTAAGACCCAGCGGGGAGACGATTACCCACAATTCCGCAGCGCAAGAGAGAGAAAAAACATTGGCTCAGTTGTGATCACGTGACGCTCGGCGTCAAAACAAAAAGAGCATGCGTGATACATGATACGTAAACCAAGACTTTGTTTTTCAAGTCAAAATTTATAAAAAATCTTTGCTCGTCTTGCAGGACACCCGCGAAACTGCGATACTCGTAATCCAAGGTCCTACTGTATATAAAAATTTAAAAGATATGAACTGTATAAATGAATTGTATAAATATATGGAATGTGCAATGTGTGCAGTGTGCAAACAGCAGCAGTATGGATGGTCACATTTTATATATATATATATAATGTGTATCTTTGCTATCTCTTACTTAATTTTTTGCTGAGTCATGTTTGGGTAAGCAATTAAAATGAAATAAAATTCAGTTCATCATATTGCCCAATTTGTGTTGAAAAAAGGTGATGTCACTCTATACTGCACAACCCTGAGCCCTATACAGTATATATATATTTATTTATTTTTTTAAAACAGCAAAACAAATAATGGCTAAAATGCTCTGGGTTTTGAGGGCTCCATACAATTTCAGTTAAAAGTTTAAGAATAAAGCAGAAGCCCAAGTATCTCCATTAAATCTATCACAGTGTTCAAGTGTAATTATAAATAACAGCCTAGACGTGAATTTTCTTTCATGTTACGAATTTTATTAAAAATATTTTGCTAAATATGCTATAAAAAATACCTATAATAACTGGCTTTCTAGTTAGCTACAGTACTGTTAAATTAGTTTGACAAAATGATGGAGTTGATGTTAGCAATGAAAAGAGAACTAGCCACTGAATTTGCCAAAAGAACTCACCTCTGCATGCTCCTTTAGATTGGATGGTGGATTGTTTGTTTGTTTTTAAAAGAAACAATGCCCTTTACAAATCATTTGTAAATCTAGCAAACAAATACACTAGATACACATTATGACTTTAATTGGGGGAAATTCTCTTAAATTCTTTAATAATTGAACAATCAAGAAGGCTGTCATGCCATTTCAGATTGGAAGGTAAAATTAAAAAGATAAAACTTTTTTTTTTGAAAAGCAAATGATACAAGAACTCAAGGATATTTAACTATTTTATTTTATAAACCATGTCAAATAGTAATAAAATTAATATATACTTTACCATAACAGCTATGACTTTGTTATATAATATATTATAAGCTAATATTATAATATTGGTATAATATTAGCCGAGTTAGCTAGCTAGTGGTATAAAAAGTGATTCAGGAAGCATCATATACAAGTTTAAATTTAGATTTGTGATTACTATAAATAAATTCTTAATTACTTTAGATTATACTCAGATTATTTTAGATTATTATCTTAGATTATTTTAGCCACAGAATTTGTGATAAGGATCTAACTCTAAGTTAACAATAGTGATGTAAGATCGCTTACAAAATCACATAGGTATTCAGGGACAGGCTTTAAAATGGTTTAGATCATACCTGTCTGATCGATACCATTTTGTAGATCTAAAGGGCGAACCGTCTGGTGTAATGCCAGTGAAATATGGGGTCCCACAAGGGTCAGTTTTAGGACCTCTGTTGTTCTCAATATACATGCTCCCCTTGGGCAATATCATTAGAAGACATGGGATTAGTTTCCATTGTTATGCTGATGATACCCAATTATATATCTCAACTAAACCAGACAAAATACCTAAGTTGTCTAGACTAACTGAGTGCGTCCAGGACATAAAAGATTGGATGACCAATAACTTTCTTCTACTAAATTCAGATAAGACCGAGATATTACTTATTGCCCCAAAAACCAGTAGACACCAGCTCTCACAATTCAGCCTGCGTTTAGAAGGATGTACTGTTACCACCAGCTCGACAGTGAAAGACCTGGGTGTAATATTAGACAGTAACTTGTCCTTTGAAAATCATATTTCCAATATCACAAAAACAGCTTTTTTTTTCCATCTTAGAAATATTGCCAAGCTTAGAAACATTTTATCTGTATCTGATGCAGAAAAGCTGGTTCATGCATTCATGACCTCCAGACTGGACTACTGTAATGCATTACTGGGTGGCTGTCCTGCATCCTCAATTAACAAGCTACAGTTAGTCCAAAATGCAGCCGCCAGGGTTCTCACTAGATCCAGAAAATATGATCACATGACCCCAATATTATCATCCCTGCACTGGCTACCTGTTCAGTTTAGAATTAATTATAAAATAGCATTACTTACGTACAAGGCTTTAAATGGTTCAGCTCCCACATACCTAACCAGTCTTCTGATACGTTACAATCCACCACGCTCCTTAAGATCAGAAAACTCCGGACTACTGGTAGTTCCCAGAATATCAAAATCTACAAAAGGTGGTAGGGCATTTTCATATCTAGCTCCAAAGCTTTGGAATAGCCTTCCTGACAGTGTTCGGGGCTCAGGCACAGTTTCCCAATTTAAAAGTAGACTCAAGACGCATCTCTTTAATCTGGCATACACATAATTAATTTCTTTACCTCATACTCCAGTGCATCTATCCTGAATGGCAACTACGCTAATTCTCTCCATCTGTTCTGTATTCCTCTACCCATCCCGAGGCATCTGGAGATTGTACCAGCTTCAGTAGAAAGAGGCCAATCCTGCGAGGTTCCTGAGGCATCTAGAGAAGGACCTGCTCCAGATGGATTCTGCTTTATGATGGTTGGAGCTACACAAGCTGCTCCTGAGCTCCCAGTGATCCCGACCCCCATCTGCCCTCTGCACCTGCTGACTCATCCCTGAGCTGAACTGGACTTCATGTTAATTTAAAGAACTTCTGTTATATTGAACTTTTAGCTGCATAACACACACAATGTTGTATAATCTCTATCCGTTATGACCCAGATGAGGATGGGTTCCCTGTTGAGTCTGGTTCCTCTCAAGGTTTCTTCCTATTGCCATCTCAGGGAGTTTTTCCTTGCCACTGTCGCCGTCACCCTTGGCTTGCTCATCAGAGATATTTCATTCATCATTCACTCATTCATCTCATTATTATCTAGACACATTTTTCTCACACATAGACATTTCCATAAATTTTCTTTTTTTTTTAATGTTTTTTTCATTCTTGTTAAGCTGCTTTGAGACAATGAACATTGTAAAAAGCGCTATATAAATAAAATTGAATTGAAAAAATGAATTGAATTGATGGAGATGAATTAGTTATATTTGCTGTGATAGTATACTTTTACATTATAAATCACAGACAAAAAATTATACTGACATCCCAACTTTAACAAATGCTAGCTAGTGTACTGGCAGTTAATTAGCGAGCTAGCTGTTGGAGTTAGCAGTCAGACAAATGTATATGGATACTTCCAAAGTTATATTTATTCATTTTTAGGAACCGGGTAATATGTGCAGATGTTTAGAATCAATTTAAGTACTTTCCGTATATTACAAATGATTGTCATGTAGACATAGACAATTCCCCACCAGAGCACCAGGAGGCGCTTGTAAACATTTTAAAAGGTTTCTTCTTCTGTTGTATCATGTCTTAATTGTCTCGCATGTGTTTTTTTTTTGTGTGTCCTAATTAGTCTGTGTATTTAAGTTTTCTGTTTCACCACATTCTGGCTTGGCATTATAGTCTCCTTAATGTTGTTGGTTTCCTATGATGATTCTTCATTAGTTAAATTTGTCCTGGTCATTGGTTTGTCTTCCAGCAGAACTTTTTTATTACAGACATTGGCACGCTGTTGATTTTAGATCAAGTTAGAATTACTTTAACAAAAATGGCTTTGATTTATTGAAGAAGGAAAAAAAAGCCTTTAACACAACTACTCCAATAACCAAGGCAGGATTTTGAACTCCAGTTACTGCATTGATCGTGCTGCATGCCTGCTACTAAAACATAAACATATTGCTGCGGCTAGTAAATGCATATATATATATATATATATATATATATATATATATATATATATATAAAATGTTAAAATATGAGTGCTAAAATAAAAACCAGCCAAAAAGGGGGAAATTCCCGCTTAACAGCTGAAATCAGTTGTGTGATAGTGGATGTGAAGCAATTTCAACGCTGTAAAAATATCATATTATATTATGGTGATTTGGGATCTAAGACGCACCTCATGGCGATAAGGATATTTCTGAGAAAAAAATGTAACTGAGAGGTACCATATAGCAGCACTAAGACGCGCATGATGTGAGAGATCTTTGCGATATTAGATCTTTGTAGCCAAATGGATAAAGCTGGATCGCGAGGCAAAGAACACAAATTTCTACGAGCTACAGTAGGATGAATAAATACAAAGTACCTTCAGTGAGCGCAACAGAACCACGCAGGCTGAGTTCTTTTTGCCTAGTAGTTCCATACAAAGTGGACTACACCGGGATATTTAGCCATGTTAAGTAAGACACCAAATCGCAGGGAGAAAAAACTGCTTAGTTCAAAGGGAAGTGGTAATGGTGTAGCAGACAAGTGAACAATGCTTCATCACTTCAATGGAAGCTGACAAGCAAAATTACCCATCAGTCATTGTGCCTTGCTGGAGAACCAAAAGAAAAAATACTGTACTGTATATGGAGGTTTCATAAGTTCATTATTATCAAGGATGAGGCAATATTTATATTACATTGTACTGTTTTTTTTTTGTTTGTTTTTTTTAAATAAGCTACATACTTAGACTGTCATGACTTGACAGTCGTCCACAAGATAATCAGTCAGACATTTACAGTAACAAGGAGGGTAAGCTTCAGGATGTGCTATATCAAAGCAAATTCCTGTAAAGTTGGCTGGAAGAGAAAAGTGTTGTAGGAAAAGGTGCACACGCAGCAAGGATGACCGCAACCTTAGGAAGATTGTCAAGCAAAGCCGATTCAAAACCCTGGAAGAGCTTCACAAGGAATGGAGTGAGGCTGGAGTCGGTGCTTCAAGAGCCACCGTGCACATCTTCAGGAAATGGGCTCCAGCTGTTGCATTCCTAGTATCAAGTTACTCCTGAGCATGATGCACAATCTTATCTGGACTAAAGAGAAAAAGAAACGGAGCGTTTCTCAGTGGTCCAAAGTCCAAAGTAAATTTTGATTTACACAGTCAGTGATGATTTGTGGTGCCATGACATCTGCTGGTTTTGGTCCACCGTGGTTTACCAAGTCCAACGTTAACACAACATCTGCCAGGAGATTTTGGAGCACTTCAATGACGAGCTGTATGGAGATGCTGATTTCTTTTTCCAGCAGGACTCGGCACCCACCCAAATGGTGTCAAAACTCCCACTAACTGGTCTGCTGACCATCATATTACTAAGCGTGATTTGCCAGAATTAAGTCAATCAATGGTCTATTGTCAAGAGGAAGATGAGGAACAGATGAGCTTGAAGCCTGCTATCAGAGCAACCTGGTCTTCAATCATGCTTCAGCAGTGGCACAGGCTGATCTTCTCCACGTCATCCTGCATTGATGTGCTAAAAGAGCCATGAACAAGTACTTGGTCTCCAAAATATTTTACTTTATGCAGTAGAATGAGTTAAAAAAATTTAATTGGATTTTCCAAAAAATTAAAAAAAAAAAAAAAAATTCTGAATTTCTTTTTGTATTTTCAGACTTATGTATATATAATGTTGCATATATAATTTACAAACAAGTTTTTTTTTTTTTAATTGTGTTTGAGTATTTATGGACTTTCCTGTATGAAGGTCTTTTTATTGAACATTTATGGAAGGGATTGAATTTACATTCACATTTAGGCATTTGACAGATGGTTTTATCCAGAGCGACCTTTAAAAAAAAAAAAAAAAGTCTCCAGTGTCCAGTCAGGTGTGATATTACTTTTAAATATCTTCTTTTAACAGCACAGCACAGAGTATTTTATTTTATCTTATTTATAATGTTATTTTAAGTCACTGCAAATTTATAGCATCTTATAAAAGCGTCAAACATTAAACAGGACATTTGTTGTTGTTGTTGTTGTTGTTATACACCTCCTTGGAAATTTCCATTACTTTAAATCTTTGCAGCTTAATCTACAGACCTGAGGAATTGAATAACGTTAGCGTTTTATAACCTTATGCACCACTTTGCTTTTAAAGCTGTCTTTAGAAAGGCGGTCTGTTTGTTCCTAATTACACATTTGCAGAAAAAGCACTTCATTGACTCTGGCAATGCGGCGCGATTATTACGAATGAGACGAGCTGGAGTTTCACAAGGTTCCACACGGAGACATGACGGGAAGGAAAAGCAGTCGGACAAGGACACGCTGATCCTTTATAAATAAAACACATTTTCTAAGATTACAAAGTCAAGTATGGAGACGTCCCCGGAGACCCTGAGGCACTAAAGCCATAAGCAGAAATGCTGCAGCAGCGGACTGGCTAATTCCCGAAGGACGTATATATGAGCCCTGTTAATATTTTAGCACTTTAAAACCCATCTGTCCCTGTTCGTTTTTTTTTTCTTCTTTTTCTTCTTCTTCTTCTTCTTCTCGAGATTATGACCGTGGAATATTTCAGAGGCATGAAGAAATTTCTTGGGTTGGACGAAACAATCATTTTAAAGGGTTCAGGGTTAAAAAAAATTACTTTATGTAATATACATAGGGTGTTCAAGTCAAACTGGGATTTTTGACTGTCCAGAATTAAAAAAAAAAAAAAAAAACACAGTTCTGAGAGTAAAAACTTCCCGTTATGTCTCTATATAATCCTCTGCCACACCAATGCATTTATCCCAGTGTTTCATTATTGCTTGGACACCATCACGGTGGAAAGTTTCCTCAGTACGCCGGAGCCATGTTCGGACTGTCTGGCCTCCCAGGAACTCCTCATTTAATGGCCCAAACATTTATGTAGTAGACAGATGTCTCTGCTGTAATTTGCCGATGTTGATTTTTAAGGGACAGCATTTACTAGACGTTTCAGCTTTTCAAAGCCGTACGACTTGATACGAATAATTTCGTTTTTTAAATATCCCATAGCGCTTTAATCGTCTGCATTTAACCCGAACCTTATAAGTCTGATTTGGATGCAGGACGACATACAAATGGAGCTTTTATTTATTTATTTATTTATTTATTTAAATTGGTTTCAAATTCCGTACAATCATCCTTGTGTTAACATTGCTAGGAGTTTTCACACTTATTCCCATTCATTTTCTGTTAAATTTCAGTATAATGTCGGTCTCATCCTGGTTCAGTGCATTTTTAGCTCACCGAGGCGCCAAATAGCCCTTCTTACATGAGAACAGATGTGATCTATGTAAATTCAGGAATTCTGGTAAATATTTGATGTGTGTGTGTGTGTGTGGAATGTTAGGCCTGAGAAAGCAGGTAGTGCTGTAATGCGTGCTGTCTCTGATAGCATCAGTGAGCAGACTAGTGAAAGGACTCATTTGGTTTTGCCCAGAAGCGATCTGCCTCATGATAGCAGCCCTTTATTCTCTTTTAATCAATCCAATCAATGAGATGTTAAATGCACTTTACCTCACGCTGACACCGCGGAGAATCGCTAAGCACCAAGTCAGAACCAGACTTTTTTTTTTTCTTTCTTTCTTTTTTTAATTGCATAACTAAAAGAGAAGAGGCCCAGGAAAAGATTTCTTTATGCGATTATTGATAAGTGCATCAGAATTAGAATAGAATCTGTGAGATTTTGAACTTGGCTTTGATATGAAGATGTGTTTTTGTTTTGTTTTCTACCTAACTCTGTGATTATAGAGAATCGTTTCAGACTGCTCATTATTTCTGATCCATCTACTGCAACAAATCGATGGCTTTTGTTGAACAGCAGGAGCATAGAGTTGTTGTAATTTGGGATAGTTTTTGACTGGTGATTGTTGTTTTATTAACAATCTAAAATTTTCATGAACTGTTACTCTACTGGGTAATTAGTTATTACTGAAGTAACGTTCTGTACTGTGGGAAAACGTAAAGGGCGATGAAAGAAAAAAATCCATTGAAAAAATCCTTAATAAATCAATGTATTTATTAATAATAATAATAATAATAATAATAATAATAATAAAAATAAGGCAGTGGTGGCTCAATCTGTTAAGGCTGTGGGCTACTGGTTTATGGATCAGAAGGTTGTTGGTTCAAGCCCCAGCACTGCCAAGTTGTCACTGTTGAGCCCTTAACCCTTTCTGCTCCAGGGGGTGCTGCATCCTGGCTGACCCGGCTCACTGACCACAGCTTGAATAATTGATATATGTGAAAGAAGAAAGAAAAAACATTTCACTGTGATATAAGGTACATGACAAGTAATTGAATAATAATAATAAACCCTAAAGTGACTCATACACTTCCAGGTCTGTTAAAAAGTGCTAAGATTGGACTTCAATCATTGTGTAGCAATCTTTATGCTCAAGTTCTCTGATCATTTACTGTAATAGGTTACGAAAATGTGGTCTTGACTATCATAACCTCACTCAAGCTCGCTAACCATTTGCAGTTCTTTTTATTATTATTATTATTATTATTATTATTATTATTATTTCAATAATCATCATAATGTCCTAGTGTTCAGCACTGTCGTTTGCACCTCCAGGCTCAAGGGTTTGATTCCCACCTCAGGTCTTCTGTGAAACTTTCGAACTGCACCGCATTGGAAAATCATAGCATAGATATGAAAATATTGACCTAGTTTGGCCGGTTCGACCCTATGTGCGCGGGGGGCACCATGAAGCACGGACACGAGGTGAGGTCTTAATGGGAAAAGGGTCATGTATTTAGAAAAATGGGGAAGGAAAAGGTTAAAGGAGGGAGGATGGAAAGAAAGAAAAGGGATGAAAGTGAAAGGTGCACGTGCAGGTCCGAGGCAGTGCCCAGCTGCCATGCGATGGGCGGAGTGGCCGAACAGAGCGCGCGGAGGCAGCGCACTTGCACTCTCCCTCAACGGTTCTTCTCCTGCCGTCGATGGCCGGCCTGGCCACTCCCAGGTCTCTCTGGGCGCGGCCTCAGACGGGAGTCCTCGCTCACGTCCGTCGGCTCGGCAGCTTTCCCGCCTGGGATCAGGGGCCTTTTCCTCTTCGGTGGCTGGTGCTTCGCACGTGAAGGCGGTCTCGGCACGGGAGTGAAGGTGCCACGGGAGCTCATGCAGTTCTTTCTCATGCGGAGATCAAAGGGTGGGTTAGTTGTTAACGGTTAGAAACAGTTAGAGGACTTCTCTGCAAAAACACAAGGGCTGGGTTAGCTGTTTAAGTTAGAACCTACCCACTAGCCTCCCCTTATTAACAGAGATGCGCAGAAGTGGGCAGAGTTGATTTGGAACTCCTGTAAGTCGAGGGTGGGTCTTGTGGTATGAAGTCACAATAGGGGGAAAGTCTAATTGGCGTGCTAAGCCCCAGCCAATACAAGTATGGTTGAACCTCGGCATATGAATTTAATCTGTTCCCGGAGTCGAGTTCTTAAGGCGAAATTTCATATTGTGAAACATATTTTCCCATAGGAAATAATGTAAATGCAGATAATCCGTTCCAGCCACCCACAAATATTATCAATATTACCAATTAATCAGATTTTTGCATATAGAAACAGTCAAAACATTTAGAAAAGAAGTAAAATATGAAATAAACAGACATTAAACCCAATTTAAACCTAATTTGAATTCTCTTGGCACCGGCTGCTTTAAAAACCAAACTGAAAGCGGCTCCCTTTTCTTCTTGCTATCACCCTTGCTAACATTCTTGACACGCATGCTTCGCTTGGCTTTCCACTGACATGAACGTGCTTTAAACGGCTCCTCAACATACTCACAACTTAGCCGGCATTTACCTTAGTCTGTCCAATCGTGTGTCGATGTAAATCTCTTGCAAAATTTCAGTTTTTAAGTGCCGAGGTTCCAAGGCCAAATATCACTTGCAAAACCGTCTGAATGTCTAAAAATGGCAACACTGTGTGAATTTTGTAATTAATATTGTTAATATTAAGTTATAGTTAATTTAATATTGGTGATCTTGAACAATGAAGCTTGAATCTTCTTGTATCATAAAAATCTAAACAAACAAGCAACATGAAAGGATTTCATTCATTGCGATATTTGAAGAAAGCAGAAAGGTATCAAATTATTTTTCAATAATAATTCAATTATTAAAATAATTCTCTGTATAATTTTATACAAATTGAGTCAAGAAAATAGTTGAGTTTGAGTTGACTTAATGCTCATTTCCAGACGGTTCCAGAGATTCAGAATCTATGATGTCAATAAACACAACCTTCTAAGCCCACACACAACAGTGCTCATGAATCAACATCTGTGCTTGTTTTTTTTTTTTAATATATATATATATATTTTTTTTTTTATAAAACCAGATGACATGTAAGTAAACAAGGCTGATTAAGCAAAAACAAAACAGATCTGGCTAGTGTTGTGGTGTTAATCATCGTGATGAGTGTATGCTCCCTTTTCATCATTTGGTCATGCTAACGTAGTGCAAGCATAGCCTGTCAATTTGATCAGCGCTCAAAACAAATCACGGCCTGGCACACAGGCATCTCTGCCATGAAGCGCCGATCTCAATTACCCATTAAATCCTCGTTTTGTAGACCTCACGCCTCATTTCATGCCCAGAGACGTCCCAATGCCAAAGGATTCATTTAGAGGCGTTGGCGTTTTTAGCGCCATGCTGTTTCAGCCCAGTCCAGGAACCATCATGAGCCACTTCCAGGCTGGAGACTTTTTCTTCTCCCCACTGAGCCTTTTCAGCTTTTCCAAAAAAAAAAAAAAACTTCCGTCCATCATTCTACATTACAAGTGCAGTGTTTGCTTTAAACCTTTCTACCTTTTTAAATCATTTTCTACTTGTTACATGTGAACACCTCATTCCCATCGCTGTTTTATACTAGATCATAAATATTTTTTTTTTATTCTTCATTTAGCCATTTAAATCTAGCTTTAACTTTTAACAGGGTTAAATTTTTAATTTCTTAATTAAACAGCCTTATTATGTCATAGTGTGTATGTCATAGGCCAAGAAGGGCCCTCTTGTTTTTCACCATTCAGGGCTTTTTGGAGGTCTTAGCATGCTCAAAATATGATGAAAAACCGCATAACAGGTTGGAAGCTGCAAGTATGCACTTGCACGTATACATGCAAAACCCAGTATACATTTAGATCTCATTGAGCTGAATAATTTCACTCTGCATGTCATGGGCTCTATTCAATGGGATATTTTGGGTTGTTTGCAAAACACACCTAATGGACTTTGATGTACTCCTCCTAGGGGATTTATATGATTGCCACCAAACCAGGCCAATGTGATCTCAAGACACTGATGATGCAAAATTGCAAAGAGATTTTTCATCTTAAAAGGTTCAGCCATGATGATGCATTAAACATGTCTAATAACTTAATCATATTGAGTGACATTATACTGTGATGCTTTTTTTCCAGCACCTGAAGGTTATAAAATAAAAATCTGCTCATTATAAATTTGTCATAATGGTATTAGTATACACATTAAATGCAAATCTGGTGTGCTTGGGCAGTGATGGCACAGATGCTTGGGCCCGCTCATTGTTGCTTGCAACTATACATTTTATAAAACTTAAATATAAAAATTTATTCAACTTTTTTAAATGTGTACTTGTGTCTATGGGCATAAATTGTTTGAAAATTGTAAGTTATTAAAAAAAAAAAGTTTTACAGACTGCGGAATTAAATAAAAAATATAGATATATAGATAGATAGATAGATAGATAGATATATTGGTTAAAGAAATATTTTAATTATTGGGTCCCATTAATATAATGTCATCCTCGATAATATTTAAAAAATAATAATAAATAATAACAGTTTCAGCTACTAGAGGCAGCTAATTCTTTTTTTTTATTATATATATTCCATAAGGTATACACATTTTCAATAATATGTTTTATAATAGGTTCAAGGTTTTTCTTTTAAAAAAACATACAAAGGAATCTAAATACTGTTTCTCTTCTCTCAAGTGTTTACACTGTCAATGCAATATAGAAAGTTTATGTAAAAAAAAATAAATCAAATATGAGGAATATAGAATAGATTTTGTATGAGAGTAACAGCAGTGTACTTGTAATAAATAGATATAGATAAACTGAGTTAATGTATCGTGTAAACATCTGAATGAATATAAATCTGAATAAATGTAAACAGTGAATTCTGTCAATATACAAATAGACGTTAAAAAAAAATTCAGGTATCTGAGGTGCTTATGTGACCATGGTAATGCATGGAGGAAGTGACGTCTGTGCTTTCCGAATGGTGGAATTGTGTCCCCTTAACTGACATTCCCTGCACACGAAGTAAGCGTATGGAGCACCCTGCGAAGTTCACTTCAGAATGGGATGCAGCCGAAGATTGCGATTAAAAAAGCGTGCTTCTTATGGTCAAGTTTTTATAATAGCAATTTGCATATACTCCAGCATGTTATGAAGAGTGATCAGATGAATTGCATAGTCCTTCTTTGCCATGAAAATTAACTTAATCCCGAAAAAAATGTAATTGCTGTCATTAAAGGAGCCTGCTGAGATCATTTCAGTAATCGTCTTGTTAACTCAGGTGAGAATGTTGATGAGCACAAGGCTGGAGATCATTATGTCAGGCTGATTGGGTTAGAATGGCAGACTTGACATGTTAAAAGGAGGGTGATGCTTGAAACCATTGTTCTTTCATTGTTAACCATGGTGACCTGCAAAAGAAACGCGTGCAGCCATCATTGCGTTGCATAAAAATGACTTCACAGGCAAGGATATTGTGGCTACTAAGATTGCACCTAAATCAACAATTTATAGGATCATCAAGAACTTGAAGGAAAGAGGTTCAATTCTTGTTAAGAAGGCTTCAGGGCGTCCAAGAAAGTCCAGCGAGCGCCAGGATCGTCTCCTAAAGAGGATTCAGCTGCGGGATCGGAGTGCCACCAGTGCAGAGCTTGCTCAGGAATGGCAGCAGGCAGGTGTGAGCGCATCTGCACGCACAGTGAGGCCAAGACTTTTGGAAGATGGCCTGGTGTCAAGAAGGGCAGCAAAGAAGCCACTTCTCTCCAAAAAAAACATCAGGGACAGATTGATCTTCTGCAAAAAGTATGGCGAATGGACTGCTGAGGACTGGGGCAAAGTCATATTCTCGGATGAAGCCTCTTTCCGATTGTTTGGGGCATCTGGAAAAAGGCTTGTCCGGAGAAGAAAAGGTGAGCGCTACCATCAGTCCTGTGTCATGCCAACAGTAAAGCATCCTGAGACCATTCATGTGTGGGGTTGCTTCTCATCCAAGGGAGTGGGCTCACTCACAATTTTGCCCAAAAACACAGCCATGAATAAAGAATGGTACCAAAACACCCTCCAACAGCAACGTCTTCCAACAATCCAACAACAGTTTGGTGAAGAACAATGCATTTTTCCAGCACGATGGAGCACCGTGCCATAAGGCAAAAGTGATAACTAAGTGGCTCGGGGACCAAAACGTTGAAATTTTTGGTCCATGGCCTGGAAACTCCCCAGATCTTAATCCCATTGAGAACTTGTGGTCAATCCTCAAGAGGCGGGTGGACAAACAAAAACCCTGTAATTCTGACAAACTCCAAGAAGTGATTATGAAAGAATGGGTTGCTCTCAGTCAGGATTTGGCCCAGAAGTTGATTGAGAGCAGCCCAGTCGAATTGCAGAGGTCCTGAAAAAGAAGCGCCAACCCTGCAAATACTGACTCTTTGCATAAATGTCATGTAATTGTCGATAAAAGCCTTTGAAACGTATGAAGTGCTTGTAATTATATTTCAGTACATCACAGAAACAACTGAAACAAAGATCTAAAAGCAGTTTAGCAGCAAACTTTGTGAAAACTAATATTTGTGTCATTCTCAACTTTTGGCCACGACTGTAGATATGTATGTATAGATCTTCCAAGCAAATGAAAAGCATGAATAAGTTTTTTTTGTTTTGTTTTTTTAACAAGTGTGTTTGAGGCCATTGCTCAATGAAGTGCGTATGTGTGTGTTCTCCATCTTGCTGAGAAGTAGGTGATGAGAAATGCAGCCGTCTGTAAGTGAGTCTCTTGACTCATGCAACCAGACAAAACAATAGGTGCGATTCCAAATCCTGCCTCGCTAAAAATACCCCGCAGCCATGTCGCATGCTCGGGGGAGGCTTTAACACACTGCTGAAGCGAACAGAACAGAAATGAAGCAGTGTGTTGGATGAAGGTGGTTGGAGGGTCAGGGATGAAAAAAAAAAAAACAGAGAGAAAGAGAATTGATTGTCGCTGTGTGTAAAGCTGATTCACCAGAAATACAGTAGAAGTTCTGGCGTAGAGTTTATTCTAAAATCACGAATAGGGGACGGGGGGACGGGGGACGGGGGGGTGGCGGAGGAAAAACAACAGAATGCCTTCTGCTTTATCATCCATCCTGCAGCACACTCTAGATCATTTCAGGTGGGATGGAAAGCTTTTAAGGAGCAACATCGTAAATAATCACACCCGGTCCAGCGTTTTTCATTATGGGACCATCAGCGATGTTATTTGCCGTGAAAACGATGGAGGTCTCTTGGTATCACGCTTGTTTTACAGCTTAAAAATGGAGTATTGTGCAGAGAAACGCTGTGAAAGCATCATTACAGAAATGAAATGTATCACAGTTTTCATTTCATCTATCATTTTCATTCATCCGTTCGACTTTACTGGAAATACCAGGCTGGAGGCAGAAACGGATCTTGGATGGGACTTTTTTTTTTATGGGTCTGGTTTTAGGAGGTGTGTTTAAACAGTTAGTAAAACTTCTCATAGTCCATTTACATTAAAAAGCCTGAATATTAGCGCTTAATTAGTTTGTCTGTTTAAACTCTCCTGCTTCAATTGTTAACTTGCGTCATGCTTTTATATTGCAACCATGTTTTCTTGTTCAGTGTTTCCCGGTTTTAAACCTCGGTTGGTTTTCAATTATTGCATTCCCTGGGGCTTGTGCTCTGAAATATACTACATTTATGTACAATTCATAAACGATTATTAGTTTGAGTTTACACAACCTTGTCCAGTACGTTATGAATTGCGTCATGAAGATGTCAATTTCTCTTCAGATTTTCATCAGGTTTATTCCAACATGTACTTAGAGGACATTCCACAACTGAAAAGTTTGACACCAAAATGAATAATCATAATCGTAATGAAGTTTGTTTTGGGGGGAAAAAATACACTGTATTGAATCTTAGAGTATGTGAATTTATTTGCTCGTACCATCACCTTTAGCTTTGATCACCAAACTGAAGCATTGTTTCTTTCACAAAGTTGATGGTTCAGCACTATCCATCCAGGTTTAGATATACTACTTTTTTGGTCAGGTAGTGTGTTTTCTATCAGCTTGTAATACTTTTTGTTGCTCCTTTTGGAAAACAAAAAAGTTTATATAAAAATTATACAAATGAAGATCTCATTTTGCAATCAAAACTGGTCAGTTTTGTTTTTTGTTTAAATACCAACAGATTTTTAAAAAATGTCTTTCGTATTAGATTTTGTGGAATGTCCGCCACTGAATTACAACAGTTCAATGGCTCGATGGTTGAACAGCACTCTGGTAATAGCATGTATCAAACATAGCAGTCGAACCCTGATACTCTACATGGACCCCAGGGTCTAATCGTCTCTGTTCCTCTATAACACCACCTGCTTCCACTAACGAGCTCTTATACTTACTGGAAAAAAGCAAAAGTAATCAGGGAGATCTGGAATGGAGCAACGCCATCCTTTAGCTGAAATTACTATATGCCTCATTGCACTCGCGCTAATATGTTCATATCATATGGGACTAACCGTAATTACCACCTTTTGATTGTGTGTGTGTGTGTGTGTGTAAAGGGGGGGGGGGGGTGTTCATGCCAAAGTATGTGGTTGTCTACTGAACCAGTTTCTCTGAAGTAAGGCTGCATAAATATTCCATGCATCTAAAGAAGCTTTACAACAGAAACGCTGTAATGTTGTAATATGAATTTAATCCATTCCGGAGGCGAAACTGTGTATTGTGAAACACGTTGTCTCATAGGCAATAATGTAAATGCAAATAATCCGTTCCAGCCACCCAAAAATATTACCAATGTTACCAATTTCCAACACTATAATCATATTTCTGCATATAAAAACAATCAAAACATTTAGAAAAGACATGTAAATTAAGTAAAATATGAAATAAATAGACATTGAACCTCACTTAACCTTAATTTATTATTCCTCTTTGCACCGGCTGCTTTAAAAACTAAACTAAATTGGCTCCCTTTTCTTCTTGCTACTGACTTGCTGATATTCTTGGGACCCATGGTACTATGACTTCATCAGATCTTGCACAAAATGCAACAAAAAAAAAAACACACACACACACAAAATGGCTTTCCAATGATGCTAATAATTTTTAAAGTATGAGTGATTGGAAGTACATGCAAACCGAAGTATCACAGTATCAGTTGAGGCAATCACTGCAATCAAACGATTCCTGTAACTGTCAATGAGACTTCTGCACCTCTCTGCAGGTATTTTGGCCCACTCCTCATGAGCAAGCTGCTCCAGTTGTTTCCGGTTTGAAGGGTGCCTTTTCCAGACGGCATGTTTCAGCTCCTTCCAAAGATGCTCAATAGGATTGAGGTCAGGACTCATAGAAGGCCACTTTAGAATAGTCCAATGTTTTCCTCTTAGCCATTCTTGGGTGTTTTTAGCTGTGTGTTTTGGGTCATTGTCCTGTTGCAAGACCCATGACCTGCGACTGAGACCCAGCTTTCTGACACTGGCCAGCACATTTCTCTCTAGAATCCCTTGATAGTCTTGAGATTTCATTGTACCCTGCACAGATTCAAGACACCCTGTGTCAGATGCAGCAAAGCAGCCCCAGAACATAACAGAGCCTCCTCCATGTTTCACAGTAGGGACAGTGTTCTTTTCTTGATATGCTTCATTTTTCCGTCTGTGAACATAGAGCTGATGTGCCTTGGCAAAAAGTTCCATTTTTGTCTCATCTGTCCATAGGACATTCTCCCAGAAGCTTTGTGGCTCGTCAACATGTAGTTTGGCATATTCCAGTCTGGCTTTTTTATGATTTGTTTTCAACAATGGCGTCCTCCTTGGTCATCTCCCATGTAGTCCACTTTGGCTCAAACAACGACGGATGGTGCGATCTGACACTGATGTTCCTTGAGCATGAAGTTCACCTTGGATCTCTTTAGAAGTCTTTCTGGGCTCTTTTGTTATCTCTTTGATTTGTCATCAATTTTCCTCCTGCGGCCACGTCCAGGGAGGTTGGCTACAGTCCCATGGATCTTAAATTTCTGAATAATATGTGCAACTGTAGTCA
This sequence comes from Clarias fuscus, assembly GCA_030347435.1. Classification (NCBI taxonomy): domain Eukaryota; kingdom Metazoa; phylum Chordata; class Actinopteri; order Siluriformes; family Clariidae; genus Clarias; species Clarias fuscus. The sequence goes on along the minus strand of CM059225.1, from coordinate 23,478,175 downwards.
CAGGAACATCTAGCTGCTTGGAAATGGTCTTATAGCCTTTACCTTTAACATGCTTGTCTATAATTTTCTTTCGAATCTCCTGAGACAACTCTTTCCTTCGCTTCCTCTGGTCCATGTTGAGTGTGATACATACCATGTCACCAAACAACACAGTGACTACCTGGAGCCCTATATATAGGCCCACTGACTGATTACAAGATTGTAGACACCTGTGATGCTACTTAGTGGACACACCTTGAATTAACATGTCCCTTTGGTCACATTATTTTCAGTATTTTCTAGGGGTACCATCATTTTTGTCCAGGCCTGTTCCATGAGTTTATTTTTTTAAATAATTCTGTTGAAGCATGGTTGAAAAGCAATGTCTGACTTTCATTGGTTAACATTCATAGAATTTTTTTTAATTATTACTTTTGTCAGATTAAAGTTATTTATGTGACCATAGTGAGTTTTTCTTTCATTGACCGAAGGGTACCAACAATTTTGTCCGTGTGTGTGTGTGTGTGTGTGTGTATGTATGTATGTATGTATGTATGTATGTATGTATGTATGTATGTATGTATGTATGTATGTATATATATATATATATATATATATATATATATATATATATATATAATTTTTATTTTATTTTTTTTAGTTTGAATGAAAATGAGGCTTCAGTCTGAGCAGGTAATTTTATCCATATTAAATTAGATTAAATGAAGATGTGAGTCTCTGAGCCAGAAGCTGGTTCCGAGACTTACACAGCAAAATCTTTGCATTAGTCTGAAGCCGTAATCAGTCTAGAAATTTGTAATGGTTTCCCGATGCTGAATCGGCATTCCCAGCATCCTCCCCCGAGGGATGGAGAGAAATCCACTATACTGTCGCGGTGAGCAGTTCGGCTGTAACTTTTGTGATGTATGTTGTGGCCATCAAATTCATAATCTTTCCTAAATTAACCTAGAAATGATAAATATGGCTGTGCCTGTGCACAAAGGTCTGCTTATCTATTCATTTGCAGGTGTGGTTGCTACTGTAGCTTAACCTCCTAACTAACAATCTAACATGATAGAAAAGCACGAACCCATCCAACAAACATATAATGTCAATGCTTCCAAACATAAATACCAAACCAAGGCGTTCTGTGTCTCTGTATCCAAAGTAAAGCTTACCACTTAATGTAGTCAGAATTTTTTTTACAATTATATGAAATGATTGTACTGTAATTAAGAGATCTGTACGGTAACGAATTTAATGATCTCACTTTGTAATTTCAATTCTGCTGTTTAAAATGTTCATTCAGACCGAATTACATCCCGTAAACAAGGATGATCTATTATTAGTATACACAGAATAAGTCAACACGATAAGATAAAGCCGTAATCCAGCAGAAATGTGTGGATGTAAGTGTTGCAGTGATGTTATGGGCTGGGTTGTGGGTTGTTTTGGAAAGTTAGGATGACTTTGATGAAATGGCGTCGGAACACCTTGTATACGTTAATTTTGAGATAACTTTGAACAAATTCCTCTAACACTTTAAAGCAATATTAATACCAAGCCAATGGCCTTAGCGGGAACCGAACTCTGGTCACTGAAATGAGAGCACTGTGTGTTCACCACTTGACCCATAGGGGGCATGCTATTAATACTAGTAAATGCATGTATATGACAGCGATTGGAACTAGATAAAATATCACACAACAGCAATTTGCCAGAGGTCTAAAATATAAAGCTCAAAAAGGGTTTTAAAAAATATATCATATGGAACTAACCGTAATTACCACCTTTTGATTGTGGTGGGGGGATTCACACCAAAGTATGTGGTTGTCTACTGAACCAGTTTCTCTGAAGTAACGCTGCATAAATATTGCATGCATCTAAAGAAGCAAAGGCTTACGACAGAAACGCTGTAATGTAAAATGAATTTAATCCATTCTATATATGCTAATATTCATAGTGGACTTCTACGACGGACATGACGTAGTTTGGACACTGTGCGAACACCAATATTACAATGCAGCGGTATCTCGGTCTACGAACTGAATCTGTTCCAGAGTTCTTAAGGTGAAATTTATTGTGAAATGCATTTTCCCGTAGGAAATAATGTAAATGCACATAATCTGTTCCAGCCAACCAATATCACTGATTTCCAACACTTTTTTTGGATATAAAAACAATCAGAACATTTAGAAAGACATGTAAATAAAGTCAAATTGGCTCCATTTTCTTCTTGCTACCAACCTTGATAACATTCTTGAGATCCATGGTCTTCATTAAATCTTTCAAAAACAACATTTATCCAGACAGCGAAGGTCATTGTAACGTCTTTACAATTATATTACAGCGCTCGTCCAGCAATAGGGCTCCTGCTGGGGATCAGGACGAGCACCAAAATATGAGCTCACAGTCTTGTAAACCAAAACACACAGACAAATGGAATTAAATTACAGAACATGTTAAATTCTGAAGCCTGCAGCGGGAATATGAGTTTGGATATTTCGGTCTTGGCAGAATGGTAGATAACTCAGGAAGCAATAAAGTGCTGAACGAAAGCAATGATGCCGAGCCTGAAAAGCTGAAGTATTACATAACATACAAAGAAAGCCTGGTGAATTAATGTGGATTGTGTTTTTTTTTTGTTTGTTTTTTTTTTTCAGAAATGATTTTTGAGGAAATTTCCAGCATATTGTTAAGGGGGAAAAAATGTCAATTTGTCAAGTACTATAATCTACAGTAAGTATTCAATATACAGCATGGTTTACTTTCCACAAAAAGGCATGGTTGATTTTCTTTAAAAAAAAAAAAATTAAAAAAAGAAAAGTTTTTAGCACTCACTGCACCAGCTTTAAAACTTTTTCTTTGTGTTTCTCACTTTTTCCTTCAACACAGTCTGCAACAGCGGTTAAATCTCCACACTGAGCATGACCCTTTGTGACCAGCTGACTCGCCCGCTTAATCTGTTCCCCTTATTTATTTTTTACTTTGTCGAAGTAGACTGCAAAAGGTTTTGACCTGTTCTGACCCGTATGTAATAATCATATGTCGGGAAAACATTGTGTGCTGAAAATACACCAGAAGGAGAATTAATTTGTTCCATAAAAAAAAAAAACTTAAAATAATATAAAGAAAGAAAAATGGAAGGGGGGGGGGGGGGGAGGTATGCCAGGGAGTGAATTCAAAAGTACAAAAGTACATGGCAAGAGTGAAGAAATACATGACAAGCCATGAAGATTATAGACAAAGCAATCAACAGAACATGTGAGCATGTCAGGATTACAAACAGGAAAGCTACAGTAAAAAGTTGAATTTGTGACACCATTTCGGCATACAAACTGTAAGAACGGAAATTTTTTGCAAGAAATTTGTCTCAGAATGCAAAGTACAGCGAGCCGAGCCAAACACCGGCTAAGTTGCGTGTGCGTGGAAAGCCAAGCGAAGTAAGTTTACATTTTTTGCGGGGTTATTTTTTGCATTTTGTGCAAAACGATTTAGTGAATACATACAGTAGCACCATGCATGTCCCGAGAATGTTAGCAAGGAACAAAAGGGAGCCACTTTCATGTTTAAAGCAGGCGGTGCCAAGAGGAATCATAAATTAAGGTTTAATGTTTATTTACAGTATTTCATATTTTACTTCATTAACATGTCCTTTTTTTTTAATGATTTATTGTTTTTATATGCAAAAAAATATGATTATAATGTTGGAAATTGGTAATATTTTTGAAAAAATGTGTTTCACAATACAATTTTTTACTCGCCTTCAGAACAAATTATTATTTTAAAGTTATTGTTTAAAAAAAAATATATATATATATATATATATATATTTTTTTTTAAACAATAACATTAAAATAATAATTATAATAATAATAATAATAATAATAATATATATGCATATATATATATATATATATATATATATATATATATATATATATATATATATATATATGCATCACTCCTTTTACACTACAAATTAAATATCACTTGTAGTACTGATCGTTTTGTGATTTTTTTTCTTATTATACCAGGGTGCCAATATTTTGTTGACATTTCTGACTTTACCCACATGACTGTAGAAGGTTTGTTTTTACATCCAACTCTTGGAGGCTCCATTAAGTGAATGGATGCGTGTTGAGGGTGTACATGCTAAAACAGGCAGAGTACGTCTACACTCGATAGTCTCATACACACACACACACACACACACACACACTACTTTCAGCCAGCCTCATTCCCATTCCCGTCCGCATTGTCACATGGTGTCAATGCATCCATGAGGAAGAGTGACAGCGAAAATAAGTGATTCTCTGCTGCTGCTGTTGTTGTTCCATGTTGCTCTGTTTGTACTCAAACCTATGGTCAGACCTTAGAGGTGGGGGGGGGAATGCATAGCAAACGCTCTGTTGCCATGGAGACTGTCCGTTCAAAAATAGACCAGGATGGGAAACGGACCCGCGTTGGATCGGGGTGGGTAAAAATTATGTGTGACCGAATATCTAATGCCTTCCTGAAGAAGTCGTCTGAGATTTGGGACAAATCAGAGCCTGGAAATCTCAAATGGCTTTAGGTAATTGTTTAAATGATAAACTTTTATCAGTTGATACTTGTTTTTTTGTCTATTAGAGAATTGAAAAATGAAAACAAGTTACTTTAATCGAGAAACAAAATACATTGTGAGAATTTTATTTTTTTTTTACACTATTTATTTCCTTTTGCAATGCATCCAAAATCCAGGCTGAGATGGCAGCAGACTGAACAGAGATGCTCAGACTGCTGCAGTCTCCCTCGCCACCTCCTCCAGCTCCTCCGCAGGGACGCCCATGCACTCCAAGGCCAGACAACAAACATAATCTCTCTATCTAGCCTTTGGTCTGCCCTGGGGTCTTCATCCTGTTGGACATGCCTCAAACACCTCCACTCTAACCTCAAGATGGATATTTAAACTCGTCTGCCTGAGGCCGTATCTCAATCCCAAAACCTTTAGGAGAACAGCCAACAATTCCGGCTGGGTGGAGGGGGCACTTCAGTGAAGCCAACAGGGCGACATTGTCTAGGAATGACACAGATGCAATCCTGGAGACATCAAATCAGACAGCCTTTGCCCTTGGGTTGCACCATGGACACTCTGTCCAGAAACACTGTGTAGACAATCGGCGGCGAAGAGGAGCAAATTCAGGGCACATTGGGGAACCCTGGGAAACAAGTTGGGGATACAGACTAAAGTCTAAATTCAGAACACACTCTGTTCCTGCTTCTTAAGGTGCTTTCACGGTGGGCACGATTGATTTGTACCATACCCAGGAATGACTGCTCCAACCAAAGAGAACAAGGAAGTCAATCTTTGCACTACAGGATGGGTTCAAATTAACTAGGCATTAAAAATTGGTAAAAAAAAAAAGTCCATATTTCTAATACACACTTATTAAAACAAATTGCGCGTGTACTGCTCCAAGTCCTTATTCCTGTACACCTCAGGGGAAAAAATTCACATGGAGTGAGATCTAGATTACTTGGAGGCCATCCATGAGGTCTGGTCGTCCCTGGAATGTCCTGTCCTTGTCCTGGAAAATGCTGGAGGACACGCTGGAGGACTTGGACGCATGGATTCAGGAGGATCTCAGCAATATCCCAAACGACTTCCTACAGAAGACTGTGCATTCCACCCGCAGGCTTTTTGAAGAAACTGGTTGATGCCATTGGTGCTTACTGTATGTTGGCAATTTGTTTCAATACGTTTGTATTAGAAATATGGGCTTTATTACCAATCTTTTATGCCTAGTTACTTTTCACCCACCCTGTATACAGTATCCAATTACGTATATTGATATGTCGGGGGGAGAATGTCAAGAGGTACAGTACATGCTCTCACGTACAGTACCTACCTACTGTACTTTATCAGGTCAGGGGATGAGAGCCTGGAACGCATGTGTTTCTACTGATCAAAATGAACTGGACTTTGCAATCAAGTGTTCTCGGAATAAATCCCAGGTCCCTAATGGGAAACCGCCCTTAGAGGAAGGTACCACCCAACACTCTTCCAGTCCAGAGGCATCGTGTCTGGCTTGTGCACCATGTTGAAAAGGCAAGTCAGTCAGGCCATGTCTAGAACATTTTGAGATTTTTCAGGACTCTTATCCACCCTATGAGCCATGCCACTTGTTTTACATGCTTCTGTGACCTGAGCCCTAGTAAAAGTTCTCCAACTCTACATCCTAAATGAAAAGCATCTTTATGGGAATCAGAAGGTAATCAAAGTACTCCTTCAATCATCAGACTATGTACCACGTTAAACAGTTCTCCATTCCTGCTTCCCATCCCGAGTGGCCTGACCAGTTTATGGAATCTCTTTTACGCAGAAAGAGTCCTTTTCCATGGTGTCTCCAAACTCATCCCGTACTTGTGTCGCTCAAGCAAGACTGGCCTACGGGAGATTTAAAGACCCCCAGTAGGATTATGGAGTCTATCCTGCGATAGAAAAGTTGCATCAGAACTCTTTCATTTTAAAACTCAATCCATGGCACTGTCTTCCTTCATAAAAAAAGAAAATCCCTGAAGTTCTTCTCTGTGCTCAAGAACTCAGGACAGCACTTTACCTCTGGAGAGGCACCCTGCCACACAGCAGACTTCGCAGCTTCAATCTGCTCACAAAGTGCGGAGGAGTGCCGTGATTTCAGGGGTCTTGTTTTGATGAAAGTGACCATGTTAATAATATCCTTCAAAAGCTTGTGCAATTCGGCACAAATTTGCTTTGATGCTAGTGCGTCCCTGTGTGTAAAACCCAGTGCATCTACAGTATCGCGTTTTTGACGAGACCCTCTGTGTCCGTGCCTGTGATCCATTACTTCTCCCTGGTGTATGGTCTGTATGCCAGCCGTGCAAACATCCAAACAGTTCTCCCATTTGTGTTGATTTTTGGTCAGATGAAGAAAAAAGTTAGCATATACAAGTAAGCCATACACATACTGTACTGTACATTATTGTGGGCAGTTATTTCATCCACCTGTGCGGTTTGTGGTGCGAAACAAACGTCTGTTAATAATTATATATATATATATATATATATATATATATATATATATATATATATATATATATATATAATACATTTTATTTATAAGCGTCTTTCAAATAACCAAGACACTTTACATTTGACATAAAAGATCAACTTAAAAACAGTATTTAATATATAATAAATAAATAAATTAGTAAATGAATGAAAATAAACAAACAGGCAATTAATCAGTAAGATTAAATATACTAATGAAATGAAATAGTCAATTGAATTTCAATTCAAGTTTATTTGTATAGCGCTTTTAACAATTGACATTGTCGCAAAGCAGCTTTACACAATCAAAAGACTCAATTAAGTTTGCATGAAATGTGAATGTGTATGAATCAAAATGGTGAGACGAGCAAGCCGAGGACGACGGCGACAGTGGCAAGGAAAAACTCCCCGAGACGGCAGTAGGGAGAAACCTTGAGAGGAACCAGACTCAACAGGGAACCCATCCTCATCTGGGTAAAAACGGATAGCAGGGATTGATCTGCATCATACTGTGTGAGCCTGGAAGTTCAGTGTAGCAGGAGACGTGTTTAAGTTAAAATTGAGTCCAGTTCATTATTGGAGGCTCAGGTAGACTGCAGGAAACGCCAGTCCTGAACTATCGAGCAACTGCAGTGATGACTCCTCAGTGAACAGCTGTCTACATCAGCCAAGGTCTGGACCATCTTCGTGGAAAAGTGGAACCGTCCCCAGTCGCCACACGCATCCGAGGCAGACGACACGGGGCATCCATGTGACGAGATCTCCAACCAGAAGCAGGACACCAGGACAAGTCTGGATCACTGGCAGCTCAGAAGCGACATGTACAGCTTGACAGAGAGAGAGGAGAAGAGGGAGAGAGCAGAAGAGAAGGAGAGATCACAGTTAGATGTGGTCACAGTAAACAGTCACATTTAGTGCAGAGTGCAAGCAGGGACTCCGGCAGGACTAACTATAACAGCATAACTAAAAGGGAGAGCCAGAAGGAAACACAGACATGAGGGCTCCCTGAGATGTAAAGCAACCAATCACCTCACCGTCAACAAACCTGAGTGAACAATGAGAGTGGGGAGGACAGCATCTAAACATACCAGTTCACCAGAATACTCTACGTCCATGAGTCCCCCAGATCTGCTCCTTTACCTAAGGTTTATCTATTTACAAAAATGCTGCGCTAAATAAATAGGGTGCCCTGCGATGGATTGGCACCCTGTCCAGGGTGTACCCTGCCATGTGCCCTAAGTCTCCTGGGATAGGCTCCAGGCCCCCCGTGACCCTGAATACAGGATTAAGCGGTATAGATGATGAGTGAGTGAGTGAGTAAATAAATAGGTTTTTAGCCTAGACTTAAACACTGAGACGGTGTCTGAGTCCCGAACATTAATAGGAAGACTATTCCATAACTTTGGGGCTTTGTAAGAAAAAGCTCCGCCCCCTGCTGTAGTTTTCATAATACGTGGTACTGACAGGCAGCCTGCATTCTTTGATCGAAGTAGGCGTGGCGGATCGTAAGACACTAGCAGTTCACTCAAATACTGTGGCGCGAGACCATTTAGTGCTTTAAATGTCAAAATTAGTATCTTAAAATCGATGCGAAATTTCACAGGGAGCCAATGCAGTGTGTATAAGATAGGGGTGATGTGCTCGTATTTTCTGGTTTTAGTGAGGACTCTCGCTGCTGCATTCTGTACTAACTGAAGCTTGTTTATACACTCAATCAGTGAGCAATATATAAATTTCAAATCACTAATACCAGTAATAAAATCAAGTAATTAATTAATTAATTAATTAATTAATTAAGAAGAAGAACAAGAATAGCCTGTTAGTCTGCAAGATTAAATATAGTATAAAATAAAATGAGTCAATTAGTGATTGATACATAAAATTCAAATCAATAATACGAATAATAAAATAAATAAATAAACCTTGTTGTTGTTTTTATTTAATTATTGAATTAATCTGCAAGATTAAATATAGTAGAAATGAAATAAAATACGGGCATCGGACTATGAAGCTGAAACACTGGCCAATTTCGTGTTGGAGGTTTCATGGCTAAATCTGACCAGCCTGGTGGCCTGATCTTCCTTGATTGCACATTCCACCAGTAAGAGCGGAGTATGAAGGTTTAATTATTAATAGAACAGTTTTGCTTAAAATATTGCAATGCACACAACATTATGGGTGACATATCAGAGATCAAAAGAGGACAAATCGTTGGTGAGCGTCTCGCTGGTGCATCTGTGACCAAGACAGCAAGTCTTTGTGATGTGTCAAGAGCCGCGGTATCCAGGGTAACATCAGCACACCACCAAGAAGGACGAACCACATCCAACAGGAGTAACTGTGGACGCAAGAGGAAGCCGTCTGAAAGCGATGTCCGGGTGCGAACCTGCAGTGTATCCAAAAAAACAAAACCAAAGCTCACTTCAGAATTAAATGTGCACCTCAACTCTCCTGTTTCCATCAAAACTGTTCGTCTGGAGCGCCACAGGGTCGATGTAATGTACATCTCCGGCTGCTATAGCCATACCTTTGGTCACTCGTGCCGATGCCAAACGTCGGTTTCAATGGTGCCTGCGGCGAAAATCTTGGGCTGTGAAACATGCATTGTTCTCTGATGAGTCCACCTTCACTGTCTTTCCCACATCCGCGAGAGTTACGGTGTGGAGAAGCCCCAAAGAATCACACCACCCAGACTGTCGCATGCCCAGAGTGAAGCATGGGGGCGGATCAGTGATGGTCTGGGCCGCAATATCATGACGTTCCCTACTGTAGGACCAATACTTGTGCTAGATGGGCGCATCACTCACTGCCGAGGACTACCGAACCATTCTGGAGGACCATGTGCACCCAATGGTTCAAACACTGTATCCTGAAGGCGGTGCCGTGTATCAGGATGATGATGTACCAATACACACAGCAAGACTGGTGACAGAGTGGTTTAACGAACATGAAAGTGAACTTGAACATCTCCCATGACCTGCACAGTCACCAGATCTAAACATTTATTGAGCCACTTTGGGGTGTTTTGGAGAAGAGAGTCAGGAAACGTTTTCCTCCATCAGAATCACGTACAGTAGTGACTTGGCTACTATTCTGCAAGAAGAACAGCTCAAAATCCCTCTGGCTATACAGGTCACTATACAGGACTTGTGTCTGTCATTCCCAAGACGAACTGATGCTGTATTGGCTGCAAAAGGAGGCCCTACACCATACTAATGAATTATTGTGGTCTAAAACCAGGCGTTTCAGTTTCATTGTCCAACCCCCTGTACACCAATACATAAAGGTCAAATAACTATCATAAGCAAGAAAATTAATAAAATAATATATTTTACCTAGTTGTTTGAAACAGCAAATATACACAACGCGACTGTGTCGGTGGTCAGCAGGATAGCCTTTCATTTTGCACTGTATGTCTCATCAAGCATATCTCAATGCTCTGCGCACTACCAGCTCCACCGCTATCATTTATTTTTTACAAGACCTTGCGCTTCAGTATTTACTGACAGTGCTTTTGTAAATCGACTGACTTCCCTGTTGACGAATGGTTTCTCTGGGGGGGGCGGAGACATGGCAGTGGTGTACAGTCTCTGTGTGCCATCTTAATTTGTTGAGTTTCCTACTGTCAGCTGCCAGAGTTTGCATGAATAAAATACACAACAGGCTCCGCTCCTGTCCTGTTACTGTAACAGTGAACCCGGGAGTGAGGTAAGTTTCGTCATATTTTCTTGACTTTGATTTTGAATGACTGCCACCATCACCTCGTCTGGCAGCGGAAGCATTTTCTACTTTTTCTTTCGCCCATGTCAAAATCCTGACCGTTTTGCAATGCTAATGTCGCCCGCGTCCCTTACCTAACGACCGGAGGGCTTCGTGAGGAGAAGCACTGCCGTGACCAAACGCTTCTTTGTTTTTTAATTTTTAAAAAAAGATCGAGATTCACAATGTTTCCAATTAACTGGCGCGCCATTCAATTAAAGAAGTCATTTTAAACTTGTCAGCTGTGGGTAAGATTTCAGAAACGCCCATCAGCTGTAGTGAATCCGATTGTACGTCATTTCTCATACAGTAGAATTGAAACGTTTTGTTCCAAATACACTTACATGAATGTTTTGGTGTTTTTTGGGGGGAAATGAACGTGTCTCTCTCAGGTTCTAAATGTACAGTAGGTTCTAAGTGTTTCCAGACCCTAATTGTTACTGATGAGCCGTACACATTATATTATAATATTTTACATTAAAAAGACTCTAAAACATAAAGAAACTTACATTTGTTCGTAACTACTGTATAAGATCATTATTACATTCCATTTAAACTGTGGCTTAAAAATAACTCCTTTTTTTTTTTTTAAGTATTCACATACAGATTCAGTAAATGCTTCATTCTTACTTGTCCATTATACACAACCTACAGTAGTTCTTAGTATTTATGGATACGTGTCTGACGTGTCCATTTGAATCAGAAAGTTTCCCTCCAAACTTTCCGAGAAACTATGAACTTCCTCGGCACACTGAAGTTTAAATATAAAAATGACATAACCTGGTTTCAAGTTTCTCCTCGTCACTGACCACTTCTGGATTTCTCGGAGAAGCCAAAGGTATACTTTAGTGCAATGCCTCGAAAAAATGTCAGACAGGTACTGAACCTGTTTCCATCTCGTCTTGGAAAACAAGTCTACGGAATCGGATTAGTTTCAAAAATAAAAGGACACAAACAGAAATGTGACAAAAATGAATAAATTGAATGTAAGTGATGATGTAAATAATAACAGCAAGCCAAAAAAATCGCCTTCAAATGCAAAATATGTACATAATTAATCACAATATTCACCAATCTTCCTTTCGGTGATCAATACTTTGTCAAAAAGCAGTCCATTTTGCAATACTAATGCCACCCCCACTCACACATGCTTTTCTATTCATGTCCCCTGTATTGCCCCAGTTTGAGAAGCGCGATTACTGTATGTCCTCACTGGCCAGTTCAGTTTTTTTTAATAAAAAGTAATATAATATTTACCATTACCATTTTGTCTATGCTCGACTAAGGCAGCACATATTGCCTGTGAGATGGTAATATGGAGTTTCCTGAGTTCTTCTGTGCTTACTCCCTCACCTCATGAAGCCCATGACCTGTCCTGTTTGTCTCTACACTTCTGAATCTACCTGTTGGGTGACATAGACCAAGTGGACCGTCGTCTCAGAATTTGGATTAGCGGCTTGCTGGAAACTACTCTTGTTCCCTTACTGGGATTTTCAATGAGTGTGCTTGAGTGGGACAAACAATCGGATGGGTACTTTTTTTAATCAGCTTAATCATTTATGCCTAAACATATAAAAAAGAACCCTGATGTGGCCGCGCTACACACTATGGGGCACTTGGAGATACCAATTAGCCTACTCGCCATGTGTTTGAACTCTGGGAGGAAACCCACCAAGCATGGAGGAAAACATGCAAACTCCATGCACACAGATCTGAGGCGAGACTCGAACCTCACACTCACCCTGGAGGTACAAGGACCCAGCACAAGGACGCCATCGTGCTGCCCAATTCATTGTCTGATTCCAGACACGTCCTCTATTTGAAACACCCTGAACGGTAGTCCTGGTTGTCTTTCCAACAAAAGAAAAACGTTCAGTTACTTTGATTCTCTCCTTACAAGTCTTCCATTAATAATTGTCTCAACTTCACAGAACATTGTACCAGTCATCATCAAGGTGTTGTTGCTTCAGGATCTGGATGAGGACTCTTCTCACAGAACTTACAGTATCTCTCCCAGATGCCACCAAAGTGTGAAACAGCTGGTGGGTTAAATATCGAGGTGACACCTTTTCTGCAGAAGCGTCACGGAGAGTTTAGATTCCAGCTATTGATTGCTTACTGCTTGAACCGGGTTAGTCCTACTGACACGTCCTTTCTATAAACCATCTGAATGCATTTCTGCATGAATCAGTCTCAAGTGAGCTAGCATCCTCCAAATGTACACTCCAAAGTGTAACTAACACCTCGTACCTCTTGACTGGTCCAACATTTGACTTCAGAAGGCGTGAAATGTCCAATTCCCACATTGGTGAAAGGAAGCTTGTCTGGTATCAGATGATGTCTTGGCAAGTTTGTTATTCTTTGTGTACCAAGTGTTGATGAGATCTATCTGAATTGTATGCGCTTTCTAAGTCTTTTCCTGGAAGCAAAATCTGCCTAAGGAATCCAAAATCTTGCTATGAGTCTGAAAAAAACATAGTTTCTCCCACTTTGTCTCGTTTCTTTCCAAATCAAAGTTGAGATCATCAAAGTGATATTTACAGTAGGAAGCGTCACTGGATGCTTAACTGATGCAACTCTCTTCCATCTCTCAAAATACCATCCTGCAAAAGTGAATCAATGTTAATTCATTTTTCCGCTTGTCACCTTTCCGAAGAGTCCTCAATTCTTCACTGAAGTTTCAGTTTTGGCAAAACTTGATCATCTTAATTTCTCCTATTGGAACATTTTCTACCACGAGCAGTGTGCTTTTAATTGTCGATTTGAACTAAAACTTTTTTAGTTTTCTTTTGAGGAATTACAACAACATGAATTTTAAAAAACAAATGCGTTTTTTTTTGTTTTTTTTTACCTTGTAGGTATTTTGGTCCCTTTCTCTAGGAAACTGCCCTTTTTCGACAATGCCACTTGGAAAAGTGAAAAATCAGCTTTTTAATTTCAACATCATTTCGCTTTATCTCTCCTGACCAGCAAAACTGTACAGTGTTCTTTGGTGCTATATTTAAAATGCCAGTCCAGCAATCCAGTTTGAGTTTGTCTGCTTTCTTCGCTCTTAATTCATGGTCACAGGTTTCAACCTCTGATCCAGTTTATTCTTCATTGGCCATGTATTTCAACACTGTAGTACTGTTGGACCAGAACACAGAGTCTTCTAATTGCATTTTCAGCTCTTCCTTTCCTATGCTTGTCTGTTCACTACTTGGAATAGTTTGCTTCAGTGGTGACATTCTGGACTTGTCGATGAGGAATGAAGCATGGACATAACTGTTCTTCTTTCACTCACTCACTTAAGCAAAGTGATGCAGTTGTGCAAATGTAATGGGTTCAAATCCAACAGGTTTATCTACTGTAAAGCCATGAAATTTCATGAAGTCTGAAAACCGTGCTACTGACTTGCAAGCCATTTCAGCAAGAGCGTTTTCATTCCATGAGAATTTATTCCCACATAATTCTTGCAGGATTACTTTTGCTGGAAGGTTGACAGGAAACTGCCATCTGTCATCAGGTAATGCATCATAAATGAGATTTTGCTCCATCTCTTTCTCACTCTCTCTCTCCATGTTTCAGGAATGGATGCAAGAAGGGCTCCGCTGTTACTTATCCACTTAGTTAAGTGAAATCTTCCGCTCTAACACAATGCAGTCAGATCCCTGGTCATTGCACTTGCCTGATTTTCATCTCACACGGACGGAAGATAATCGGCAGAAATTTGTTCAAACATGAAAGTGTTCAAACAGAGAATCTGCTCAGTACTGCAATTCCTATCCAGGGTGCTGATTTTCCTTTTGTCGTTTTTGCCTTCAGTTGGCTTCTTCTTCTGTGCAAACTGGTGAGGACGAGGCCACAAATAAGTGCACAGCTATCTTATCCGTAATCACATTTTGGAGAAGGGGATTGATATCATCTGTCTGCCTGAGGCTTGGCATAAACCTGAGGCTTACTCCGTTTTAAATGAGCCTTGCCCTCCTGGATATACACACGTGGACAAAATTGTTGGTACCCTTCGGTCAATGAAAGAAAAACTCACAATGGTCACAGAAATAACTTCAATCTGACAAAGTCATAATAAATAAGAATTCTATGAATGTTAACCAATGAAAGTCAGACATTGCTTTTCAACCATGCTTCAACGGAATTATAAAAAAAAATGAACTCATGGAACAGGCCTGGACAAAAATGATGGTACCCCTAACTTAATAGTTTGTTGCACAACCATTTGAGTCAATCACTGCAATCAAACGATTCCTGTAACTGTCAATGAGACTTCTGCACCTCTCTGCAGGTATTTTGGCCCACTCCTCATGAGCAAGCTGCTCCAGTTGTTTCCGGTTTGAAGGGTGCCTTTTCCAGACAGCATGTTTCAGCTCCTTCCAAAGATGTTCAATAGGATTGAGGTCAGGGCTCATAGAAGGCCACTTTAGAATAGTCCAATGATTTTCCTCTTAGCCATTCTTGGGTGTTTTTAGCTGTGTGTTTTGGGTCATTGTCCTGTTGCAAGACCCATGACCTGCGACTGAGACCCAGCTTTCTGACACTGGCCAGCACATTTCTCTCTAGAATCCCTTGATAGTCTTGAGATTTCATTGTACCCTGCACAGATTCAAGACACCCTGTGCCAGATGCAGCAAAGCAGCCCCAGAATATAACAGAGCCTCCTCCATGTTTCACAGTAGGGACAGTGTTCTTTTCTTGATATGCTTCATTTTTCCGTCTGTGAACATAGAGCTGATGTGCCTTGGCAAAAAGTTCCATTTTTGTCTCATCTGTCCATAGGACATTCTCCCAGAAGCTTTGTGGCTTGTCAAAATGTAGTTTGGCATATTCCAGTCTGGCTTTTTTATGATTTGTTTTCAACAATGGTGTCCTCCTTGGTCGTCTCCCATGTAGTCCACTTTGGCTCAAACAACGACGGATAGTGCGATCTGACACTGATGTTCCTTGAGCATGAAGTTCACCTTGGATGACCTTTTAAATAATTCTGTTGAAGCATGGTTGAAAAGCAATGTCTGACTTTCATTGGTTAACATTAATAGAATTTTTTTTCATTATTACTTTTGTCAGATTAAAGTTATTTCTGTGACCATTGTGAGTTTTTCTTTCATTGACCGAAGGGTACCAACAATTTTGTCCACGTGTGTACTTACCTTGAAAAAGACCAAACCACTGGTCGTGGTGATTTTAAACTGCACAGATTTTAAACCGCCGCTTTTAACAATGGTAATTGTCTCAGGGCAGCTTCACAAAATTTAAAGAAGATTATGGAAATGTGTAGGAGCAAGTAAAAATGTGTATAGATTATAATGATTAGATTGTTTCTGATGAGCAAGCCAAGGGTAACGGTGGCCAGGAAAAACTCCCTGAGATGGCAATAGGAAGAAACCTAGAGAGGAACCAGACTCAACAAGGAACCCATCCTCATTTGGGTGATAACATCACTGTCACCACTTCCTCTCCCTAAATTGTCTACCTTTTGAATATCTGGCAGTTAAATGTAAGCATTTACTCTCTATAACAATACTCCTTATTTACCAGCCCAAAAATAACACCTGGATATCACAGAAATGCATGAGTTTCTTTCAACTCTCTGTACATCATCATCTAGGGTGTTGATACCTGGAGACCTGAACATCCACACCTGTGGACACACCCTCTAATTATTTTGCTGGTGAGTTCCTAGAGCTTTTGGACTGCTTAAATCTGAAGCAGAATGTTGAGGTCCCCACCCATAGGAAGGGCCACATCCTCGATTTAGTCACCACTGAGCCATCTCAAATCTGCACATTTATGACCTGGGTGCCTCTGACAATAAAATCATTTCAGTGCATCTTCCTGCATACACACCAAATCCGAAGACACAATGTCGTATCCATGTCGGAAATCTGAAAAACTGATCTAAATGCTGACCTATAAAAATTCTCCATTGTTCCACAATTCTCCTCAGTCAGTGAATTAGTGAACTGCTACAATAATGGCCTCCAGAATATCCTTGAGGCCCACGCTCCTGTGAGATCACGTGTGGTCACTTTTTCAAAATCTGCCCCATGGTTTGGTTCTGTCAAATGAAAATAGCTGGAAGTGCCCGCGAACGGTGACTTGCCATTGCCAGATTGCAATATTACTCAAATATAATTAATACCATTCGTGGAAATTCAAAACAACTTTTCCATAATAAATCATCTGCTCAGACCCCAGACCTACACTTGTAGCAACTTCACAGTGGAGCAGTTTTCTTGGCACATTTCACCACCAAGGTTGATACTATTCAGTCCTCACTGTCTGTTTCCAGCCCCCCAACCCTTGACTTGCCTACATCCAGAAGGCTATCTCTCATGAGTATGAGTATGAGACCCTCAATGTGCACCTTGGACCCTCTCCACACTCCAAGGTAAAAGCAAATGTTTCAGACATAAGCCCCCTCATCTATAACATTGTTAATTACTCTCTCCAGAGTTGTGAAGTTTCAACAAAATTAAAAACTGCAATAATCGAACCACATCTAAAAAAAAAAAAAAAAAAAGAAAAGAAACCTCCGTGGATCCTGAAGTTATGGCAAACTATCAACCAATCGCCAACCTTTTCCTGTCAAAAGGTCCTGAAAAAGGTTGTCTCAGTCCAGCTGAAGGACCACGTCTAAAAACATCATCTTTTTGAAAATTTTCAATCTGGCTTCCCGTCCTCCCACAGTAAAGATACTGCTTTGGTCATGGTCACCAGCGAACTATTGATGGCCGCTGACCAGGGCTCTCCATCACTCATTATCCTCCTGGATCTCACAGCCGTGTTCGATATGGTTGACCACAAAATTCTCCTCCACCGTTTACATATATATATATAATGTGACTTTCTGGCACTGCTCTGGAGTGGTTTGGGTCCTATCTGACAAATAGAGCGGAGTATGTGGCCCTTGGGGATGCCAAATCACGGCCCCAACTCAGTCAACTGTGGGGTGCCAAGAGGGTCGGTTCTCGGGCCGACCCTTTTTAACATCTACATGCTCCCATTGGGCCGCGCCTTTGCCTCCTCCAGGCTGGAGTACTGTAAGGCTTTCCTAATTGGGATCTCTGGCAGAAGACTTCAAAAGCTCCAACACAAAGCTGCCAGGATCCTTATGAGGGTGCGGAAATATGAGCACATCACTCCAATGCTCTGTACACTCCACTGACTCCCCATCCACCTCCGTATTGAATATAAACTCTGTCTACTTACCCACCAGTGCATCCATGGAAACACCCCATGATATCTTAAAGAACTTCTCACTCCACAATCTACTGTACAACAAGACACTTTCCCTTCACAAATACCACCCATCTCTGCCCCGCAGGACAAAACTCCACACAATGGGGGATGGAGCCTTCTCAGCAGCCGCTCCATGGTCCTGGATTGCCCTGCCAGGGAACTTGTGGGCACCACAGACTGTGGACTGTTTCAAAAAAACAGTTAAAGAGTTTTCTGTTAAGGAAAGCATATTAATGGGGGCGCATTACTCTTTGATTCTTGCTTTTAATTTGCTTATGTAGCACTTTCAGATTTGTCCACAAATGTAAAGTGCTTTATAAATCAAATCAATTATTATTATAATTGGTATTATATTCCTAAAAATGCATAAGATCTGTATCTTCTGATGGTATTTTCTCTTGGTGAAACATTGCCTCTACAGTATGTCTGCCATTAAGGTGATGTGAATCATGTCGCCACTCCAGCCAGAGTCTTCATCATATCAGATCCTTGCAGAATTTTTCCATTCTGTGATGCCATGGAATGAGGCTGCAGAGTCGAAAACCATACAGATCTTTGCTTTTTGGATATGATACACCCTGTGATGAAGTGTTTACCTAATTTCCACGTTTTTACCTTCAAGCTGTTCATGGGGTACTTCGACTACATAATCAATTTCGCGGTTTTGTCTATGAAACTTTAATTTTTTTGACAAGTCTCTTTTTTTTTAGATTGTCTGCTCTCTGGTGGTCCTTTAAGTCCATTTAGCTTGAGCTTGAGTCTAGTAATTGTTCTGGATTTTCTTCACATGCTTGCTCATGTGGATAAACTGCTACAGGAACAGAAAGAGAGTCTGCACCAGCCATAGACATGCAATTCACAGAAACACTTTCTTGGTTAAAAAAAAAAAAAAGTCATCACATAAACACCCCATACTAGGATTGTTCAAATTGCATATGGTCCTTCATCCTCACTGATCATACTGTACATCTGCATTTTTGTGTGCCAGCTGGAAACCACGCAGTGGCTGCCACTCATACAAATACAGTGGCACCTCTATCAACGTCCTGCCTCACAAATTTTCTTGCCTCCGGAACGGATTAAATTCATACGCCAAGGTACCACTGTATTCTCTTTGGACACAGGATTATCAGTGTGGGTGTACAGTATATACAAGGTAAATCAATGTAAATGTAAATTCTCTTTTAACCTGCGCGCTTCTAACCCTGAAGAAATGTATAGCTCGACTTTCTGATTTCTCCAGATCAATTTTTACAGAGCAGTTAGTAGTGGCTCATTAAAAGGACTACTAACAGTGTTGTTGTTCCTTTTACTTCCTTCATTCACCCAGGGCGTTCCACAATATACACATGGTTTCTTGCCAGGCAACAGAGATTCTTAGGGTTTTATTCTCTGTCAACTTTTATTCTCATTCACAGCTGGTGCTACAGTACACTCGTGGCAAAAGTGCTTCCCATTTGGTCTGGATGCTCTAGTCATTTCACATTTAAATATGACTTGCCCTTTACTTCAGCATGCTTCCTGTCCAAAAAAAAAAGGATCTGCTCAATTGTAGCCTGCCTGTTGATAAATCTGATAAGACTTGCAACCTTTCTTCTTCTTCCACATCCCTCTTAGATGTCAAAGGCAGAGACTCTACACATTTCTTTCATTTAGTATGGCAAATTGAAGACAATGATTCTGAGAAAATAAAATAGGAGAAGTCATCACTCACTCAGTCAGTCATCGTCTACACCACTTTATCCTGTATTCAGGGTCCAGTGGGGGGGGGTCCAGACCCTTGAGGTGCAAGGTGAAAGGGCTAACCACAACGTCATCATGGTTACTATATCATACGTCATTAGAATTGAATAGAATTAGTAGAATTAAACTTAAACAGGCTTTTTAACATTAGCTAGTTCCATCACATGTGCTACCCAGACGCACCACCAACTGTCGATGGTTCTTTGTTCTTCGACTCACGTGACATCACATACTGTAGCCCATACCAGTGACTGTCACATGACTGCACCAGGACTTCAAGAATAAAGCTGAATAAACAGCTTTCCACCATTTTTAAACAACACTGTAGCTTGGATTGAGAACTTCACATTAAATCTCTGGGCTCACCTCTAAGACATTGTTCATGGTAGGATAACCTGTTTCTATGACTTTGAATGTGACAAAAACTGGAAAGCCACCAAAGAACTCAACTGGGAAAAAAAACGTCCGGTTGAGGTTTTTCTAAGGTAAAGGTGATAATCTCTGTTGTGACAATCTCGACCACCTCCGAGTTCTCGATTTTCATCTCGTGTTCTTCTACGCCATTTATTTTGGCCGTGGCTGTAGCTAAATCTGTCTCAATCTCAATTATACTCTTTAATACTGTATGCATCCCTCCACATCTAATGCTCTAATGTTTCTGTTTCAGGGCGCCTGCACATGCAAGAATGCCTCTTCCTTTTTCCCACAAAGAGGATGTAGTCTCATCTCCACCCACCCCCTCCTGACTTTGTTGTCTTTTCAGAACTATCCTTTTGGTAACTTCAGACATGAATCTACTGACGGAGTCTAATTTTGATTTCAGACCAAAATGTTTGATTCGCATCCCTTTTCATCAGGAAACGAAACAGTATCTCATCTTTTCGCTTGAGTAAACTCGATTACACAGCAGTTTATTCTGACCAAGCCATCTTGGATTGGATGAGACGCGTTCCTCGAGTGGTGATAATCAACGGTGACGGCACTGCAATGTTTAACTCTATGCATCACTCGGTATCGCACGTTATCCTACAGTCGTTAATTACACTAGCTGTTGGTCTCAGCGTGAGGTCTACGGTCTCAAGTGTAATATTAGTGAATTAGAACATTTTGAGTATCCATTTACTGCCTCCCGATAAAAATACTACATAGCATTTAAAATGCTAGTGGTTTTTGGACCTGACTGTAGTAAAATTACAATAGTACAGTAAATGCTACAGTTTACTGCAGTGCATTCATTGTCATTCATCGCTACTATAGATACAGATAGATTAGATACTATAGTGGGATTTCCTATGGGAAAATGCCTTTCGCAATACACCTTAAGAACTCCCCGCCGGAGCGGAATAAATTTGTATGCCGAGATAAGTAGATTACCTAGGTCCATTTTTTATGCTAGCCGAGACAACTCACTTACTCTCACTCATAGTCTGTACCTCTTTATCCTGCATACAGGGTCACGGGGGCCCTGGAGCCTATCCCAGGAGGTGGAGTACACCCACACGCACTACAGGAAATTTGGGAACGCCAATTGGCCTAATCTGCATGTCTGTGGACTGTGCGAGCAGACCAGAGTTCCCAGAGGAATGCACACAGACCCCCATGCAAGGCGGGAATCAAACCCGGACCCTGGAGGTGCGAAGCCACAGTTCTAACCACTAAGCCACCGTGCCACCCCATCACAAACTTCACGTTCAACAAGTGTCCATGAGTAATGGTCTATGACACCAGGTGTAAGTATTGTTTTAAGACCATGAAACAGTTATTTCGATCATGCTGATGGGACGTATTCAATTCAATTTGATTTTATTTATGTAGCTCTTAGAACAGTGAATATTCAGCTTGGCAAATAGAAATTCCGGAAATGAATAAAAATATGAATTTGTAGATTTTTCGGTTTATGCGTCTCGATCATTTGATGTGACACCATGACTCAGTGGGTTGTTTTACTTAATGTAGTTCATATTTTCTTGTTATTCAATTTAATAAGCACCAGACCAGAGACTGTCAAAACCAGCTGTCTGTCTACTCCGCTGTCCATCCGATTTACTACACACAGCTGCACAGCACTTTTAGTCATTCTCAGGTGTGCAGAAGCTGCATAGGG
Source organism: Clarias fuscus (assembly GCA_030347435.1). Classification (NCBI taxonomy): domain Eukaryota; kingdom Metazoa; phylum Chordata; class Actinopteri; order Siluriformes; family Clariidae; genus Clarias; species Clarias fuscus. Next base: position 23,456,300 of record CM059225.1, on the reverse strand, counting down.
GGACAACAAAGGTAAGAATTAATGACTTTAGACTGAACGGTCAATGACGTTCTACAATCATAATCAAATACTAATATAAAATTATTAATATCAGGCCTCCGAGTGGCGCAGTGGTTAAAGCGCTCGCCCTATCATCCGGAGATCGCCAGTTCGAATCCCGGGTGGTGCTGTAACCTCTCGCAGCCGGAGGTCTAGAGAGAGCTGATTGGCCGAGCTCTCTCAGAGGGGAGGGATGAGAGGTACATAGTGCTCCCACATTAATCACGGCTCTACAGCCAATCAGGGGCGTCTGTGAGCTCGCGCAACGGAGGGAGCGGATAGCGCTGTCCTCCGAGTGTGTTACGCCGCCCCCAACGGTGCGCGAGCGAGCAGTTCGAAAAGATGCGGTCGGCTGGCGTCACGTGGTTCGGAGGAAGCACGTGATAGTCTTCGGCCCTCCCGGCTGAGTGGTAGTAGTAGCCTTAATGTGGGAGCCCCCTAGTGACGGGGAGGAATTGGACACGACTAAATTAGGGAGAAAATCGGGGAAAAATCCAAAAAAATAAATAAAAATTTATTAATATCAAATTATTGCAAAATTTAATTTATATTTTGGCCTTTTAAAAAACCGTGATGTGTTTTTAACTAGGAGCAGCTAGTTAAGTTAATGTAAGTTAAGCGTACTGTACACTCAGAAATTTAAGAAACTAAGAAATTTCTCATACATAATCCAGTCCGGGTATGGCAGCGAGCAGAGAGTTCCACTTTTTTTCCTCAGCTAATAGCTCTGAAATAAAGTTGCACCCTGTGCTAGTCTGCACTATTTTTGTCTTTTAGTGCTTCATCGAGTGTCATTATTTCCTCACAAGGCTCCATTTTCCCACAGTTTTACATTAGAAAGAAAGAACGAAAGAAAAATGTAAATGAGCCTTTCCTCATCGATTCACATCGTTCTGTTTGTATTTCACAGAAACAAACCAATGGCTATTTCTCTGAAACACATGCTGAGCCTCACACACACGTTTGTACCCTTGTGGCTTTAATGAGTACTTTTAATATTTTTGTTTAGTCCAGAAGAGCAGCAGGCAACTGAAATCATTTTCGCGGTTACATATGGCTGTTAAAACTCAGGAACTGAGGAAAAGTAACTTTTTTATTTTTATTCAGTGGGTAAGAAATGATTTTGTTGTTTGTCGAGGTGTTTTAAGAAAAAGCTGATTGAAATGAAGTTCAAATCTAGAGTTCTGAGGCAAACCCACCCTAGGGATTTTCAATGGAAATAATTAGATGTAGTCTTTTTATTTTGCCATTTGTTTACAGTACACTCAAGAAGTAAAACTACAATGGGGGGGGGGGTGCTTTTGATTGTGCAGAATCACAGCATACAGTAAAAACTCGCTTTATTTCTCTATTTAATCCCCTCCTACACTAATGCACTCATCCCAGTGCTCCATTATTGCTTGGACACCATCAAGGTAGAAAGTTTTCTCACTTTATTTAGAGAAATAAAAGGGGTTTTTTACTCGTCATAACTTGTTCTCGTGTTCTGTTATTCTGAACAATCAAAAGTCCTTGTTTGACTTGAACACCCCCTCGTGAAAGGTGGGTTGCAAGCAGAGGTGGGTCCTCTAGTTGCAGCTTTTTGAAAAGAACTTACTTCTATGAGTAGTTTTACTGCACCATATTTTTTTACTTTTACTTTGAGAAGAAGGAACGCTACTCTTACTCCGCTACATCCGGCTCCAACTCGACTCGGGACTTTATTCTAAACATGCAGCCAGTAGATCTACCGCATGACTGTTTCACCAATCAGACGCAGCAACAATAACCACATGTAGTCACATGACAACATACACAAACTGTGGTCCTAGCGAGAGAAAAAAAAATCTTCAGCCGGCATCCCTGGCCTCGTATACAAAAATCTGCAAAAGAACAGTTTCATACCGCAGTGTTTTCTCTATTTTGCCAAGACACAAACTTCAGCATATAAAAACATATCGGTCATCGGTAAGTTTAGCTGTTTCATTGAATGTTTATGGCATTTATATTAATAATAATTATTATTATATTATAATATACATATAATATTATGTATGTATATAATATTATAGTATATACTGTGTGTGTGTGTGTGTGTGTGTGTGTGTGTGTGTGTGTGTGTTATATAAAATAATTTATTATACTTTTTAAAAATATAAATCGGACATTGCGATTGAAACAGTTACTCAGTACTTGTAGTCTTTTTACCGAATACTTTTTTACTCTTACTTGAGTAATATTATTTTGAAGTATTTTTGGTTACAAGCACTTGGAGTTAATTCATTCCAGTTTTTCACCTTTTTCTTTTTTCTTTTTTTTTAAATCATCAGTATAAAAAAATTTTTTTTTAAATGAATTGCATTGTGTTTTTGAACCGTGATTGTTCAGACCATGGACCCAGTGATTAGTTTTGATCAGGTCACTTATGCAGACTGAAATCTGTAACATCCTCCTAGTGATGTTTCTTTCTTTAAATCCTTGGTATGAACTTTTCCTCATAATGCTAATCATGTATGATATGCAAACTTCAATTGATAATGTCCTGGTAGCTAGAATCTTTCAACAGAACTTGGGCACCTTGAGCGATCTAACTTCATTTAAGCTATGGTAATATAATTGTTTGACTCTACATAACTTTCTAAAAAATTCTAGTATCAATACTATATATATATATATACATATTTTGACCCATAATATTGCCTATATATGTGTTTATATAACTGACTATCCATTAGGGTTCTGATTCATATCTTCCCTATTTTAAACTAGAATACAAGTGTGTCGAGCTTTCTGTTAATCTCAGGCGGCACAGTGGTGTAGTGGTTAGCACTGTCACCTTGTACCTCCAGGGTCCGGGTTCGATTCTCGCCTCGCAGCCTGTGTGCATGGAGTTTGCATGTTCTCCCCATGCTTGATGGGTTTCCTCTGGGTAATCTGGTTTCCTCCCACAGTCCAAAAGCATGCAGATTTAGGCGAATGTCTTTATAATGTAAATTGCCCATGTGTGTGTGTACTGTATACAGTGTGTGTGTGTGCCCTGGAATTGATTGGCAACCTGTCCATCCCTTCTCGTCCCCCAAGTCTCCTGGAATAGTCTTCAGGTCTCCAGCGACCCTGTATACAAGATAAGCAGTACAGATGATGATGATGATGATGATGATGATGATGATGAGTACGTCAGTGTTAAGCTCTTTCAGCAGGTTAACAATCATTAATTATTGACCTCTGACAAATGTGAGCTAGTTTGCTAATAGGAATCTACTGCGGCTGGGAACCGCAGGAGGAAACAAGAGCATTTCCTAAATTTCATATTCATACATATTCATGACGTGATATGAATAAGGATAAATTTAGGGAGATTTTCTGCTAATAGATTTAGCATTTAAAGCAAAGATGATTATACGAATGAAACTTTAAACATGCTAATGGCCAAACACTGACAAACCTGAGCTAGTCTGCTAACAAGAACAAGCTTTTGCCTAGCTTTTGCCTATTCTCTTAAACTTTTAAATGAGAATAGACGTGTAGAGAGATTTCCCAAGTAAATCTGAAATTAAAGGAGAAAAAAAAAAATTTACGTGATAATTAATGATCAGCCTCTGACGAGCATGAGCTAGTTTGCTAGCAGGTAATTTGCTGTCCAGCTGTTAAAGCTTGAAATGGTAAATAGGACTTGTTTATTTTTTCTTCTTCTGCTTTTTATTTGCATACTAATGAATATTTATTGATTTTGTCATTTTGAACGAGGGTAAGGATATAAGACATCAACAGCCGCTAGTTATTGTCCTCTGACAAACACGAGGGAATTTGCTACAGTAGCAGGTGACTATCTGATTAGCCATTAGCGATGGAGCTAGAGGACATTTTAGAAGTTGGATTTTCATGCATGTTCCATAGATGCTGACATCAATCACATCTGCATGAAATTAGCGTAAAAAATGACACAGTGCGAGTAGTGACAGTTATTTTCTTGCCATGGACACACACACACATGAGCAAACTTTCCTTTCCTGTGTAGCTGTGTAGTGTTTTTGCATAGGGATGCTTCGGCATGTCCCACAAATTGCTCGTGTCTGGCCATCCAATTATAAATGACTGGCAGGAGAGGAATGGAGCAGTGTTGTGCTGAAGCCCTGGGCTGTTTACACACCACCCAAGGTTCTCAATTTTGCTTTAATGGTTAAGGACAGAGTGGGACAAAGAGAGACAGAGAGAAAGAGAGAGAGTCATAATTCGTCTATGATGAGGTGAGAATTGCTCTCGAGTTACCATTTTTAAGAAAAACACACTATTGCATACAAAGATGTCAGTAGAAACATGTGATTGCGTCATTTCCAACCAGAATCAGATAAGCATCCTTCAGAAAGTGGTGATGGTGGTGAACATAAAAAACAAACATAAGGGTTTGTGTTCTTCAGAACTCCATTAGGGAAAAATCAACCGAGATGTTGTTTTTAATTTGATATACTGTACATGCAGCTCTGACAGTAACTAAAGATGGGTTTATTTTAATACGAGCATTCGTTCGTGGAAGTTTGATCACAGGTACAGTATGGCGTACATTGTCACGTGCGTGCAGTGTGCATCCTCTGCAAGTGCAGCACAAGCCCAGGAAGTCTGGAAGCAGGAGTAAAAGCAGCGGCGATGAAGCTGCTACTGCTACGAAGCGCCAAGTGATGAACAAAATTAAGGAGAATTCAGAGAATAGGGCGAGATGGCAGGAAAGATGGCAGACATTGCTCGCTTTTTAAACAATTATCGGCACGATTCTAAAAACCAAGCCATGAAGTCCAAGGAACAGTCTGTTGGCAGGATTGTATCGGGAAACAGATCTCGGAAAGGGCACAGAAAAATGTCTGTAGCATTGAAGGTCCCAATGAGCACAGTGGCTTCCATCATCTTGGGAACCAACAGGACTTTTCCAAGAGCGGGCCAAATTGAGCGATCGGGGCCCACAGTCAGGGACGTGACCAAGAACCAGATGATCACTCTGAAAGAGCTCCAGTGTTTCTCTGTGGAGAGAGGAGAACCTCTCAGAAGAACCACCATCTGTGCAGAAGAAACCTTTAATATTGTCAAGCTTGGAAGTGTCTTGTTCTGTTGTTCTGTTGTTAAATATTTATTTTTTTAAAAATCTTTAGTGATTCAAGTCATTTTTAATCCGTCCGGTTAAATGATTCTTTCAGATTTATTCATGGATTGATTTAGTTCCATGGTTTGTCGATGGAGGTGGGGAATAATACACACACTAGTACTGCACACACTGAAATGTTGGGAAATCTCCAGATCTGATGGAATGAACTCCAACAGGATTCATTTACCTTGCAGACTTGACTGATTCCCTGAAATAAAGTAAAAAGATCTGATTCACTGAAGATTCACCCACTCACGTGGCAAGGATGGGATTCACAATTTTGATGTAACTACTGTCTATCCTGCGCACCCCTGCCTATGCCTAACTACTGTATAATTACAGGCTGGTTCTCTCGCTCCTCCAGTAAGACTGTTCGGCACTGGTTACACTGTTCACTCTCTTCTACACTGGCGTATTTTGGTGCGCTAGTCTTTCGCATGTGGTCCCCTGCCTTCCTTTCATGAGACGAATGATTTAGTTTATGGGATTTGATCCGCGCACATTCATCACCGCTCTGTTCTCGCTCCACCCGTGCGATTTGCCAGCCGACCGTCTAATAGAAGGAGCCAAACTCTGAACGAATGATGATGATGAAATCTTCCTGAAAGAGCTCAGCCACTTCCTTAGTGAGGCGGGAAGGACGGTTTATTTATTACAGCAAGTCCAATGGAGGTAACTGGGATAATACGAGATGGTGCTGGTTATCAGGCCGTATGGACTGGGAGGAAAGCTGGAGAAACTGTTTACAGGATCCGGCTCAGCTTGCTTTTACCGAAAATTTAATTTTAAATACTTAACATTTTTTTCACTTGAACTAAATTTTGTGGTCCGATTTTCCTGTCTGTTACGCTGTACTTGGCACCACATGGTTTCTTATTTCTGTAAGACATAAACGGCAGCAGATTATGTATGCGCTTGGACCGCGTTGCAAAAAGCTTAAGGGTCCCCTTAGTCCTTAGTGACCGTGTGCTGTTTAATCGCAGCGTAGTGGTTCTCATCGCTGGTCCTGGAGGACCCTGTGTTCTGCATATTTTAGCGCTTTCCTGCTCTCACACCCATTTCAACTAAGAAAAGCCTGTTAATTAGCTGATTAGTTAAAGCAGGGTGTGCTGGGAGCCGTAAACGCTGAAATGTGCAGGGCAGGGGGTCCTCCAGGACCAGCGTAGAGAATCACTCAGCCTAAATTATGAAATTAGCCTGCAACAACATTTTGTGCCAGAGAGGGCGACATTTCACAGTCTTACATCCTGCAGCTTTAGCATGTAGCATTCAACTTGTATTGTTGAAAAGGAAAAAAAAAAGGATAAAAATATAGGATACTTACTGTACATGTATGCATTATAAGAGGGTTTTTTTTTTCTCCCCAGACATCATCAATTAATCAATCAATTATTCAATAGTGTATGAAACTAGTCTCAAAACGCAGGGAAAAATAGTGTGTGTTCTTTTTTCACTGGAAGTCAAATGAGAGGGAAAACGCTTGATAGTTTTCAATATTTCCCAGTTTTTTGTTTGTTTTTTTTGTTTTTTTACTTTATGGCTGCATTTTACATCACCAGCCTGAACTGAATGAGTGGTGGCACAAATCTGAGGTCTTTTAAACCAGACGGCGTGCGTAAAGACGAAGCTTGTAATTCTGAACTGTAAAATGGCATGCCAATTTGCCATTTGCATCAGTGGATGTTTTTTTTTTTTTTTTTTGGCATTTTGTGCAAGATTTAGTGATGGCACAGCATACAGTATGGGACCCATAAAGAATGTTAGTAAGGAAGGTAGCAAGATGTAAAGGGAGCCGCTTTCATTTTGGTTTTTAAAGCAGGTGGTGCCAAGAGGAATCATAAATTAAGATTAAGTGAGGTTTAACGTCTATTTATTTCATATTGTACTTTTTTTTTTTTTTTTTTTCCCCCGATTTTCTCCCTAATTTAGTCGTGTCCAATTCCTCCCCGTCACTAGGGGGCTCCCACATTAAGGCTACTACTACCACTCAGCCGGGAGGGCCGAAGACTATCACGTGTTTCCTCCGAACCACGTGACGCCAGCCGACCGCATCTTTTCGAACCGCTCGCTCGCGCACCGTTGGGGGCGGCGTAACACACTCGGAGGACAGCGCTATCCGCTCCCTCCGTTGCGCGAGCTCACAGATGCCCCTGAATGGCTGTAGAGCCGTGATTAATGTAGGAGCACTAAGTACCTCTCATCCCTCCCCTCTGAGAGAGCTCGGCCAATCAGCTCTCTCTAGACCTCCGGCTGTGAGAGGTTACAGCACCACCCGGGATTCGAACTAGCGATCTCCGGATGATAGGGCGAGCGCTTTAACCACTGCGCCACTCGGAGGCTCATATTGTACTTTTAAGCAAAAATATGATTATAGTGCTGGAAATTGGTAACATTTGTAATATTTTTGGATGGCTGGAACTTGGCCCGGTGTAAAATCTGTCTGACGTTTGTGGCAACTAAAGGAAGCTAATTTCCTCGCGCACCTCAAACAGAGACACACTGTTGAATCGGCGTCGTGTTTCCCGCTGCGAGATAAACAAGACAAGCGGCAGCGCGAAAACACCAGCTAAAAGCCAGGAGAAAACAGCGAGCAGATTTCCCCACTGTATCCCATATGATAAGAGCGGCCTCGATGGAAAGACATTACTGATGTTGTGTCGTGTTATATCGCTAAAGACATTATGCCCAGATACACAGTTAAAAAAAAAAAAAAACATGTAAAATGCTGCCAGGCTCCTGTTTGATTTTATTCAGCATATAAGTTTGCATGTGGTTTACAAAATTGTTTAAGTGATTTAATATATATACTTTTAATCCAAATAAGCAGTTCATGTTTTGTTTAAATAAATAATAATTTTTTTTTTAATCCTATACTGTCTTTTTTTTTTTTCGTTTTGATTTATTTTAAGCAAAAAAATATTTTTAAAATCGAATTTTTTCAAAATTCAATGTACAGGGCATATCGCCCAGCTCTAGCTGGAACGGATTATCTGCATTTACATATTTCCTATGGGGAAAATCCGTTTCGCGACACGAAATTTCATCTTAAGAACCCACCTCCGGGAACGGATTGAACTCGTACGCCGAGGTACCGCTCTGATGTTTTTTTCCTTTAAAAAAGTTGCCTTTGTCACTCCAGAGACTCGACATTCTGGCAGCTCAACACCTTCCTAACCGGCTCGGTTGGTTTCTCTTTAATTCATAACCCATCTACATTTCATATTCATGGCTGTGTCACTTTTAAAATCCTTTTTATCTTAGGAGGAACCGCGTACGCGTTATATTTCCGAACACCTCCGAGCTTCTCAAATTAGCCGTAATCAAGCTTTCCTAATTGACAGCTCCTGAGGTAAATCGTTAGTTCGCGTCAGCTGTGAAATAACAAGAAAACCTAATGAACGGTGATAAATCCCCGAAATAGCAGCGTGTTGAATGCAAACATGATGACACGCAGGTGTGAGGTGCTGTTATTTGTGGATTGCGCGATGAAACGGGAACAGCGGAATGATTAGCAAACAGTGGGGTCGCGCAAGACGGATGTTTGAACGCGCAGAGAAAAGCTCACTCATTTATTAATGAGGCGCCGTCATTAAGGCCTACGAGGAACGACCGAGCCTTAGAGGAGATTCACTTTTTCTTTTTTTTTTTTTTTTCAAGCTGTACCAAGAGACAGATTAGTTACATCAGACATTAAAACTGTTTTATTGCCTGCTTGAAGCATGATAAAAGAAATGGGAGAAATTTGAGACCTAGGGGAGAAGAAGATGGGTCCAAGCACTGAGGGAATGGAATATTAATGCGCTGGATGATGAAGTTTGCTATCCGTGTGGTGTGAATGTGTGTGTGTGTGTGTGTGGAAGCAGCTTGCACATCTGGAGATTCTCCATCTGCCTGAGGGAAAAATTCAGTAATTCAGTAACCCTCGCCCTCAGAGACAGAAACTGAAGCGATGCTGATTTGCACCACAGAAACAAGATCCCCAGTACACACAGCCCAATATATATATATATATATATATATATATATATATATATATATATATATATATATATATATATATATATTATATAAACCTTTTTTTCGCCCATCTACATGACACACACACAAGAACATATGCTGATCAGATTGTACACAAATACACTCGCAGCCAGAGCCAGGTCCGTACATACACCCCCGGCGAGAACAATAACATCGCATGACATCATACCTGCAGTAGGATTGCATCCTGGTCTGGAGAGAAACTAAACCACGGTGCATCATGTTCACTTCTTTCACGTCCGCTCTCCGAGAGCAGAAAAAAGCGGTACTGGCACATGCATCAGATATATATACGTATATCTCCACATGTCTTAGCTTTGATGTGTGCCTGGTGAGATTTCACTTCTGAAGCTGAACTCACTCGAAAATGCATTAAAGGAGCGTTAATCTTTAATGCTTTAATCGGGTTCATCATGTCAACCAGTTTCCACTCGTTTAACTGCGCCCGGACAGTTGATTTAATTACCGTTATTCTGATTGATGACGAGAAGCTGTTGATTGATTTTCACAGTAGTGCGCGATTTCTGAAGCCGTTACCGTTTCTATGTTAACGGCTCGCTCACAAAGACCCGTACCGCGGACGCTCGTCCAAGTTTTACGTGAGATCTTAATTTAACGTTGCTGTAAACGCGAAACATCTGTAACATCTTCAGGTTTTTATAGAGAAGAGGTTTTTAAATGAGGAAAGAAAGAGGCAACTGAGCGGAGCGAGACTTTTCTAGCTGCTATAACATAAGCGAGAAATTCATTCACCGGCTTTCAAGAACATAGAATAGAACTATAAATTAATATAAAGGTTATTTTATTGAATAATTCATTTTCACACTATATGACAAGAACTTACAAATACAGTAATAATTATATACAAATAAAATGTAAAAACGTCAGTTTAGTTTTTTGTATTTTTGTTTTTGTTTGTTTTTATTTGTAGGCTGATTTATTTATTTCTAACATGATTTTTCATCCATACAAAGTCATTCATGGTAACCTATTATATAGAGAGATTCAGATGATAAGAATTCAATGTTGTGTACTGTACATACAGTATACAGTACTGCACAAAAGTCTTGACCCGCCTCATTTCTTCATATTTTGCTTCCAAAGAGTCCGTCCCTCTTGTATTTTTAATGTAGTCTACTATTCAGGAACAGTTCTCCAGGCATCCTGTAAGAAAGAAGAAAGTTTTTGGCTCTTATTTATTTTCAGTCCAGGCCCTGTACCTGAGCAGGTTCACGGGAATGTTGTTTGTTTGTTACACCACACAGTGACCTGTGAATCGTTCAAGCATTTAAAAAGCATCAAACCTGAGGTATGAACCAGAGAGAAACAGGTGCAGGTGATGACGGATGATCTGGAGGTGATTAGTGTACTAGTGATGCTGAATGCTGAATGGTTGGAACGGACGAGAGGGGAAATGAGGTCGATGCTGAGGTCGTTACATAAACAAAAAGCTTTTAAATTGTATCTTTAGGCACTTTGCAGCCTGTCACAGTAAAAGTTAATTTTTTTTTTTATTTAATCTATATTATTTAAATGATTTTAATTTAATATGAAGAAATGGGGGTGTCAAGACTTTTGCACAGTACTGTATGACGTTTACAATCCATTATTAATGTTTGGGCAAATTTAAAACATTATATTAACTGAAAGAACTTGAACACCAGAGAGAAAGAAAAAGTCAAATAAAAAATGTACAAGAAACTAATTTTAAACAATTCATTGGTTGAGGTTTTTTTTGTTTGTTTTTTTGTTTTTTTTATGAGAAACAGTAAAGCTTTATTTTTAAATGCTTTGCTATCAGAAATTGTTCTTCTTAGATCTTAACACACTTGGAACTAGATTATCTAGTATACCAAAAGAAAAAAAAAACTCTTTTATATCACAATCTTTTATAAACAATCTTTGTTTTCTGAAATTGAAAAAACATTAAAGAATCACTCATCTCATGCATCTTTGGGGGAAAAAATATTTGGAAAAGATCTACACTGAAACCTTCATCCTTTCAGAGAGCAATTTTAAAAGCTTTTTTTTTTTTTTTTTTTTTTAGAGCAAAGAACGTTTAAATATCCAGAGAGTTCCTAAAGTACAACTGAAGAACAATCTTTAAATTTTTGTGAGAAATTGTCAGAAACAGTGTTAAATATTAAACTTAAATCGGTTTTTGATACATGATCACTCTAAAATGTTGAATATTTCATAAAGCAGACATACTGTACAATGTAACATTTCAACTTGTTTAATAAACTGCAATTTTGATTTTTTTTTTTTATATAGCATATGACAGAACTAGTGTGTGTGTGTGTGTGTGTAACTGCCAGACAGGAATTTATTATTGGCAAAGACTTGGTGCCAAAGGGAAATGGTGTGCCAAAAAAAAAAATGACATATTGTGGTTTTGATTTACAAACTTTTTTTTTTTTTTTTACTTTTTTCCCATCATATATTCAATGCGAGATTTTCCTAATTAACCACAAAAAAAAAAAAAAACATCTTTTCAATATTTTACCCATATTTCATGAAGGCGCCAATAATTCTAGAACTGTACATTACTTCAACCAAAGTCAAACTTTATCATATATCTTGCAGTCGCGGTATTTAAAACTTATTTAATAACTGAACAGGTCATCAGTGCATAAAAGCACTTCTGATATTATGACCAGAAATCTCTCTTATCTCTCTTAGAGATGCTTTTAAAGCCTGTGTATGAAGCAAATAAATCCGTCTCCGCGTAACTGTAACTGTTGTCAGGGGCTCCTAAGTAGCTCTGACCATTAGGGTGATGTTATTAAGAGTAAAGATTGATTTAATGTCTGCGAGGGTGGAGTGCACCGGTCTGTGAAGAAGCATTCAGTCAATTGTTATGGCGCTCTGACTGAAAAACACACACCTTCTTGTTTACGATGTTCCTCCTCATTTCTTAATCCGATTTCCGGCTGCATCGGGTTTAATCAGAAGAAGGAGGGGAAAAAAAACAATGCAATATTATTTCAGAATCTAAAGTCCAGTCGTTTACAGATCCAACGTGCTGTATGACATGAAGTCTTCTATAAGTGCCGCTCAATTTTAAATTTCATCCCAAGCCCTAATTGGACTTGAACGCCCCTCAGAGATGTCTGTTCAGGAGAAGAAAAGAAATATATACAGTATACGTATGTTATCTTATTTACAGTATATGTGAATTTCTGTGGGTGGCTTAGTGGTTAGCACTGTCGCCTGGCACATCCAGGGTCCGGGTTCGATTCCCAACCAGGTACGCATCCCTCCACTGTGTGCATGTTCTCCCCGTTTTGCTTGGTGGGCTTCCTCCCACAGTCCAATGACCTGCAGATTAGGCTAATTGGCGTTCCCAAATCGCCCATAGTGTCAGCACCCTATCCACAGTGTCCCCAGCCTCTTGACCCCCCCGCCCCCCCGCCCCCCAAGACCCTGACAGATAGATGATGAGTGAGTGAGAGTGAATTTCTGCTCATTTTTGTGAGGGGTGCCAATAATTTTGAATAGATCTGTTTACATACATTTACTTTCACAATTATATAAAAAGATGGCACATGTACAGTATGTTTTTTTTGTTTTTGAATGTATGAAAGGAAGAGAGCACTATGGCTCGCTTTATGTAACCAAGTTCAGGTAAGTTCTGGTTTTCATTTTTATAAACACGCTACAAAACCCGACTATTAAAAGTCTTTCTCTGGCCTGGTTTCGTCTTCATGTCAAATTCCGAGTTTATACAGACTGTGACTGATGCAGTTTATTTTTACACCCTCACTGCCTCAATACTGCAAAACAGCAGAGATAAACAAGAACCGTTTAGTTCAACTAATTCCTTCATTTTTTTTTTTTACAGTTTCAGAAAGTTCTGTCATGTGTGAATGATTCAGGCATCGACTGCTGAACCTGAAGGACCTCACGGGAGCGACAGGCTCGGTGTTTGCCACGTAGCTCTTTCTGACACGCAGTACTGTCAGTGCAAATTGAATTTTGATTTTTTTTTTTTCTTTTTTCTTTTTTCTTTTTTTCACTTCACATACGACTGACAATTAATGCAGCACTGGAGCTGAGGTGTTCTCAGTATGTAAGAGAGAAAGAAAGAATGAGAGAATAAGAAATCTATCCAGCTGTCTACAGATTAGCGTTCAGGTTGAGCTAGACTAGCTTATTTTTAGACTAGCAGATACTGAGTGGTGCACTCACGGGTAATGTACTCACTGCTATCCTCTGGAGATTGTGTGCAGTGGTGGCTCAGACAGTTGGGGGCTCTGGGTTGTTTATCAGAAGGTCGGGGGTTCAAGTCCCAGCCCCACCAAAATGCCACTAATGAGCCCTTAAACAAGGATGTGACTCCTGTATGCACCAGGGGGCGCTGTGTCCTGGCTCACCCTGTACTCTGACCCCAGCTTCCTAACTGGAATATGCAAAAATAATCATTATTTTAGTGTGATAAATAATTTAATCTAAGTCTTAACTAGTGCTGTTGATGATATTAACGCATGTGATGAATCTAGAAATTTTAACGGGTTACTATTGTTTCAACGCAATTTAATCATATGACCAAGTTTGACCCTAATGGTTTCCCATAACCGCAGCACAAGTTACCCGGCTTACCCGGATAAGCACTGTCGACTTGCACCTCCAGGGTCCGGGTTCGATTCCCGGCCAGACTTGATTCCCGTCTATGTTCTTGGTGGGTTTCCTTCGGGTTCCCCAGTTTCCTCCCAAAGTCTAAAGACCGGCAGATTAGGCTAATTGCCGTTCCCAAATTGCCCATTGTGTGTGTGTGTGTGCCCTGCGATGGATTGGCACCCTGTCCAGGGCGTACTCCGCCTTGTGCCCTAAGTATCTTGGGGATAGGCTCCAGATCCCCCGACCCTGAATACAGGATAAAGCGGTACTGTAGATAGACGATGAGTGAGTGTGTGAATAAGGTGACAGAAGAATCATCACCGGTTTCATTATAAAAAGCTTCTTTCTAGACAGGAGTGGTGGCTCATGTGGGTAAGGCTCTAGCTTGTTGATCCTCGGATCAGGATGGCAAGATCCAATGTTGGTGGGTTGCCACATCCCATCTCCATACTACCCTTCGTTAAGGTTTGAGATATTATCTCAAACATATTACCTGTGGCATATTATCTCTGTGGTGGACATCGATTGGCATGGACACTGGAACGTCCATGAACAAGTTCACAGGAAGGCAAGAAATAAACAAACACGCATAGTTTTATGATAAAATAACTGTATGCATCAAAATGTGTTACATTTTTAATCAGGTACGTTTCAGCTATTAATAAAATTTTAACACTTTTTATTGAGTTTCCTTCAAAGGCTGTAAGAGCAACAACTGGACGAGTAATAAAAATAGAGGGTTTTTCTCTCTTAACAGATGTTCAAACACCATAAAGGCGTATGTTAGAACATTCAGGTCGACCAGGTCGTGACTGACTGAACAATAAACGATATACAGTATAAGACATGTGGACATGAAGGGATGTGTAACTGTTCTTTCAATACACTAAATTAAGCTGTAATTCTGTTAATGGTAGAGAGGAGGATTTTTACTGGAGATAAGGAGCTGTTTGTCTCTGGGACGCAGGGGGACTGGACCCTATCCCAGGAGAATTAGGGCACCAGGCAGGGTACAACCAGGATCCTTTTCAACCAAGGGAGTGGGCTCACTCACAAGTTTGCCTAAGAACACAGCCATGAATAAAGAACGATACGAAAACGTCCTCCAAGAGCAACTTCTCCCAACCATCCAAGAAGAGTTTGGATGCCTTTTCCAGCATTTTGGAGCATCTTGCCATAAGGCAAAAGTGAGTTGCTCAGGAAACAAAACATTGAAATTTGGGGTCCATGACTAGGAAACTCCTCAGACCTTAATCACATTGAGAACTTCTTGTGGTCAAAACTCATGGGGCGGGTGGAAAAACAAAACCCAACAAATTCTCACAAAGTCCATGCATCAATTAAGTTGATTGATGGCACGACAGGGCGAAATGCCCTAAGGTCAACAGTGCAAATAGTGACTCTGGGCATAAACTTAATGTAATTCTCAATAAAAGATTTTAACGTTTGGCAGCATATTTTATACTTTATCATAAAACGATGTTGTTCTCTTTACATCATGCATGTCTGTGTACGTTAAAGCAAAGATAAACAGGTGAGACCTTTTGATTTTTGTCCACATATTATCTCATATCATCCTGGTATTTGTACAGACTAATGAATAGTTTGGCTTTGATGCTATTTAGATAATTGTGGAATTAGAATAAGGTCAGCTTACACCATACGATATTACACACAGCTGTTTTTTTTTGCTTTTCCATATCGAAAATCTTCTCCAAATCTACAAATATATAAAAAAATATTTTGACAGTATGATTTTCAGTAATGCCATGCAGATATCAGTAGATGTTGACAGGCCGAAAAATCTTCCACTACCAGACTTAAGTCTTAACATTTAGCATTCAGTTGGCACCTTATTTTGGACAGGATATATAAACTTGAGCTGTTTTTTTTTTTTTTTTTTAAAGATCGCTTCATGCAAGATGTACCGTAGCTTCAGCACATTAGAAAATGAAATAAATAATAAAGAAGGAACGATCAGGAGATATTATTGATAAGGAGAAAAAAGATGCAGTTCCAGGCTAAACTGCTGACATTCTGTCAATCTCTGTGACATGAGATGATCATAGTGACTTTGAGAAAGTTTGAAAGTTATTAATATCTAACTGTCCAAAGTGGTGAATTAGTTATAATGTTTCTTTCAGACAGCTACTTGAGACAATAATAAGAAATTTGAACTGATGAAGTCCAACCTGGTGTTATTTTATCAAACGTTTCCTTGAACCGTTACACTTGTTGCTGCTTGTATTATTTATAATGGTGCGATTTATTTATAAAAGTGTCCAACACATCTATATTTTAATTAATCCTAGACCGGTTTCAACCATACAGTATAATTATTATGTTTTTACTAGGGGGGGGAAAAATGTCTTTGGTTTAATTTACAAATTGTCTTTGCTTTATATTAAAAATGTCATGTGGGTGTTTTGATATTTTTAATCAAAGGATTACCTTTTTTTTATTCCCTTAAGCCTGCACTTAAAGAATAAGATCTGAATGTGAGCACTAATTACAATAAATATATAAATAAATGAATAAATGAGTAAATAAATAAACTCCCCTTTGGAGTGTATGTGTTTGCTTTATTTTGTCTTGCATGGTGACGCTATTGTAGGAGAATAGGTACTGTACAAATCCTGCACTTGAGTAAAAGTAGTGATTCCCTGGAGCAAATATTACCCAAGTAGAAGTCCTCCATTTGCATGGGTACTTGCCTTAAAGTCCCAAAGGACTCACCTTCAAA
Organism: Clarias fuscus; assembly: GCA_030347435.1. Classification (NCBI taxonomy): domain Eukaryota; kingdom Metazoa; phylum Chordata; class Actinopteri; order Siluriformes; family Clariidae; genus Clarias; species Clarias fuscus. Next base: position 23,439,747 of record CM059225.1, on the reverse strand, counting down.
TTTTAAAGTATCAATCAAACCTACAGAGCTTGTACAGAAATAGTAGTTAAGTAAAAGATACAGATATTTGCTATATTATATAGTGGAGATAAAAAGTGTTCTGTAATAAAACTACTCAAGTAAAGTACTGTAAGGGTTCACCCCTAGAGGGCACTGTGTGCCCGATTAAGTTTTTGTTTGTAGACTCGGTTTCCCAGAATGCACCTCGGTCAGGTGATGAGAGTGCTCACCTGAACCAAGGTAGCTCATTAGAACTTTCTATAAATAGCTGTTTGTTCTGGGAAACTGGGTGGAGCTTTAGGAATGTCTATTGGGCATTTATTTTAGTTTGTGTTTGGTTTTGTATTTGGTTTGTTTTTAGTTTATGTACAGTATGTAACCTCTGTTTGAAAAAAAAAAGGCTCTGGGTTTTGTAACTGGTATGTCTCTTGTGGATTTGAGTTGTGGAGCTGTGTATGTGTGCTTAGTGTGTCCCTTGTTACGTGTAAGTACTGCTCTGTGTGTTTCCTGTGTAGGTTTTCCCTTTCCATGTTTAGCCGCTAGTAGGTTTAGCCGCTAGTTCTTAGCTGCTGGTAGGTTTAGCCGCTAGTTCTTAGCTGCTGGTAGGTTTAGCCGCTAGTTCTTAGCTGCTGGTAGGTTTAGCCGCTAGTAGGCTTAGCCTCCAGTAGGTTTAGCCTCTAGTCGGATTGGCCTCTTGTGTGTTTGTGTTCCTTGTAGATTCAGTTACTAACCCAGTTAGATACTAACTTCTCTTAGTTACTAACATGGTTAGGTCCTCTTCAACTTCTACAATAACTAGTTTAGATACTAACCCGGCTAACCACTAACCCATGCACTCACTAGTCTCTCCTTGTCTCGTCTCTGTCTAGTTTCAGCTCCATGTCTCTTTGTGTTAAGCTCTTAGCCTGTGTAAAGCTAAGCCTGTGTTTTGCTACAGAACCTGTGTTTTGCTAAAGATCCTGTATTCATGTTTTGTTTTATTTTTGTGATTAAAAAGACTCTTTACACGTTTAAAACCCCTCTGCGCCTATGCCTGCTCTCTTGTAAGATGTTGCAATCAACATCAGCCTGCACTACCACCGATACCTGACAAGTACATGTACATTTTAAATATTCACTTAATGTAATTACCTTAACAAACTACATGTACTCAGTTAATTCCCACATCTGCAAATGATAGGGAGCGGCTGACTACTTTGACTACTAAATGGTTGAGGATGGTTCTTAAAACTATACAAAATTCGATGTCAGATTCCATAGTCGCAGTGAACAAGTTACAGAACACAATTGAACACAAAATCTTTTTTTTTTTAATTCAAATAAAATTTCTAAATTTCAATTTCTAAATTATCATAATCATCACGGCCACATGGTGGCGTCGCACAGTGGCCTCACACCTCCAGGGTCGGGAGTTCAATTCACCGTGCTTGGTGTTTTCTCGGGGTACTCCGGTTTTTCCCACAGTCGAAATACATGCTAATTGTCAAACACGTAGGCTACTGTAATTGACGTTTCCATAATGTGTAAATGTGTGTGTGTGTGTGTATGTGAGTGTAAGTCCCCCACGACCCTGTATAAGCAATAAGCGATAAAAGAGAATGAATGAATAAGTTAATGAATGATCATTTATCATTATCTAGTAATCACTTAATAATACATAAATCTGATTGAGACTGACAATGAGATTTAACAGTAAACAAGTATTCTGCGCTAAGTTTCTAGCGCTAGGTTTCTAACCAATCGCTGACGAGATTGAATTAAAATATCCAATCATAACACAGAAGACGGGATTTCATAAGATAGAGTGAGGAGGGGGGCTGTGTTCCAAATATTCTCCCTAACGTAGTCATACTGTGTCTAATTCCTACCCGTTGTTAGGACACTCCCACATCAAGGCTACTAAGAGAGGACGAAGACGATCACGTGTTTCCTCCGAGACATGAGATGCCAGCCAACGAACCGCTCGCTCATGCACCATTGTGGGTGACATATCCCACTCGGAGGACAGCGAGAGTCCCTTGATTGATGTGAGAGCACTAAGTGCCTCCCATCCCACGCTTCTGAGAGAGCTCGGCCAATCAGCTCTCTCCTGGCTACGGGATTCAAACGCACATGAGAGGACAAAAACAAAAAGGACTTGCCAAGCAATCGCTCTTCTTACACTGGCCGGGGTATACCTTCTCCAATCTCTGCAGGGGGGGAAAAAAACGTATTTTGGGGTTTTTTTTTTCCTTCAGTATGTATTTTTTTTTCTCTTATCCCTTAAGGGGCTCGGTTTTATTAAGAGGCAACTGATCACTATTTATACTGATACAGCTACTGAATATTAATCCTGTCTGTTCATCCCATCTGTTTGAGATTACAGGGTATTTTAACTGTAATCTTTCATCCCTCATCTGTTCGAGCAAGCCAAGGAACTAGATCATAAATCTTCTTTAAATGACTTAGAGTCACAGTAGCCTGTTTAAATAATGAATTACATTACGACTGCAGTTGCCTTTTAAGTAATGAATCATTAAGTTACTGGTGGTCATTAAGCTCTGGTGATATTTAAGAGAATAAATGACCGTTTACTCCAGCGCAGAACGGTCGATTGTTCCCTGTGTAAAGCTTTAATAGTGAGCAAATAAGCACCTTTACGACCTTGATTGACCTCGGTCCTTGGCCACCGTTCGGGTCGCAACCAGGACCCCGTGGTGCTTTGGGATGTTCTACACAGAATTCAGAGGAAAATTAGGCAAAAAAAAAAAAAAAACAGAACAAATGCTCCCAGCGGCGTCTGATTTATTAGCGCTCTCATAACATATGCGTCGTGTCAATTGGTTGTTTATGCTTCATGGACCCCAGCTCATGCCCTTCGAAGTCGATCAGAGCTAACAGACAGGTACGTGTAGAGCTCAGGGACTCATCGACCAGCAGTGGCAGATGGTACAACCACAACGCTCACTCCACAAGTCTCTCACGACCTCGTGCTCACCACCAAACAACACACACAGCCCCAGCGACTCTATCAGATCAATCTTACCCTGACAGCCTTTCCCACTACAACATCAGCCCCGGAAAAAGAAAAAAAGAGAAAAGTGCACGTCTAAATTAGGGCCTGACCCAACGCCAGGTTCCCAAAAGAGCTCCAGGGTGAAGCAGCACCGCTTCCTAAAGCCTTCGGGTCGTCTCCTGGATGAGAGCGGTAATAGATTAGTTTCGAGTTTGCGTCTTGGGCATTCTGAGTATGTAGGTCAGGTCTCCTGTGTGGGAGGCCAAGTGCTAAACTAGAGAAGAAAAAAAATGTAACATGTAAAAAAAAAAAAAAATTATATATATATATATGTGTGTGTGAATCATAACTCACATGTGCAAAGAAATGAATCATAAGTGAATCATGTTTGAAAATTTTAATTGTAAAAATAAATGGATCATAATGCAAAATCATGCAAGCCAAAAAAAAGAAAAAAGTCATATGTAAAGATAAATAAAGATAAAGATAAATAAGAAAGAGTAATAAACTTTTGTTTAAGTACAAGTAAAGTTACCATTTATAAAAATCTACTCAAGTAAAAGTAAGTAGTAGCGCATTAAAAATGTACTCGGAGTAAAAGTTACAGAGTTACTTTGTTTAACAGCATGGGGGGGGCATGCGGGGTAACGCGTTTGTTCTTCCCGCCCATCAATCGATCAGTGCTGTGGTTTCCAGGGTGCAACTTTTTTCCTACCCCCTTGCATTATTTTTCAAATTTTTTTCTTTTCATTCATTTACTTTTTACTCAGTGGTTTCAAATGTAGCCAAGTACAATATTTCAAACAAAACATATTTAAGTAAAAGTAACTTTAAACTTTAAAAACTACTTTAAAAAGTAAAAGTACACAAAAGAAACTACTTAATTACAGTAACGCGAGCAAATATAATTCGTTACTTTCCACCTCTGCCCAAATCCGGATGGGAATTTCGTCTCTTTTTTTGGTGAATCAGATTATTTGATTCATCTCAGCAATGAGTCGATTGTTCAGTTCCCAAAGGATTCGTTTTTGTATTTGGAACAATGATGCACTATACAAATGTCACTCAATAATATGCAAAAGTTTGCACAACCTTAAGCCACAATACGGATGTGTAGGATGGGAGCGCATGAACAAGCTGTTCCAGTAGAGTGAGTGATGTTTCCTTTAGCCGTAGGATGAACAAGTACAGTATGGGAGCATTGTGTCTTGTGGGAAAGAGTAAGGATATGTAATGAAGCATTGTATCTGGTTAGAAACAGAACACATGTGCTGTATGGGAGTATTGTGTTGGTGGGAACAGGTTGTTGAAGAAGTGTCATGTAAACGTACAGTACTGTATATAGTGTATGCGGGCATCTCAGAAGAGACGAGAGCTTTTTCTCTGCAGAGAAACTGCTCGGGTGTATTGTGAAAAGAATCAAGTCTATTGGCCTCAACACCGATGGTCTCCAGAGTGGTCTTTGCATCTCTGGTTAATCATCCCTGAACTAACTACAACTGGATGCCCCTGAGTCGGAGAGATAAGGTGGGCGCCAGACAGCCGTTGTGACATTGCTTGAACATGAAGCGAGTGTTTTAATTGTATGAAGTGTTTAGGATGTATAGCGTTAATGAAGTATGTTTAGTATTTTTTTTCTCTTTTTTTTTCTCTCCTTTGTCTTTCCTCCACTTCTGTAAAGAACTCAACCTTGCCTTATGTCAAAGCCCTGAGTCATTACTGTCAGGAGCTTTTGCACCTCCGGGCTGTTTTGCTTAGCAACTTGTCATCACCTGAGAAGACTTTCCCTCTTAATGTAGGCTGGATTTTCCTGCCAGATGGACAGAGATTGGAGATTGGCCGGGAGTGAAGAGGCACAAAGGGACATCTGCATACGCCCCTCGCCTGTAAAACAGCTGCTACCGATGGCAGAAGCGTTGCTTTACAGGCTTCTCGTGATCCCAGCACACAGATGTCCATGAATAAAACACCACAGCCTTGAGAGTCGCCCAGCATAATTTCATCTGCACGCACTCGTGGATTCCTGCACTCCGCCATACTGAGTGATTAAGAACTTGTAACGAAAAAAGAAGTATAATTGTTGCCGGGTGATACCTTATTCAAAAAGACATCGAGGAAGGTGAGGTACCTTTTAATTCAACAAGGGAAGCGAATAATGACGTCAACAAAAGTTCTACTGCTGTGCTGTGACAGGAAAATAATCAGTGACAGGATGATATCATGAAGCAGAGTTCCTTCAATGACACCAGTGATACTGAAGCGCTTTGTTGATCTTGTGCCACAAATTACCGCCAGTTACACTTTGTATTTATTAAAGAAGGGCGTGGCATACAGCATGGTATGTATACAGCATACAGCTTGCATCTTTGGTGGTCCTGAAGTACAACAACACAACAACATTTCACAAAACACACAAACATTTCACACAACTCATAAATATTTCATAAAACACATAAATATTTCACAAAACACACAAACATTTCACAAAACACGTAAATATTTCACAAAACACACAAACCTTTCACAAAACACACAAACCTTTCACAAAACACAACAACATTTCACAAAACACACAAACATTTCACACAACTCATAAATATTTCATAAAAAACATAAATAATTCACAAAACACACAAACATTTCACAAAACACGTAAATATTTCACAAAACACACAAACATTTCACACAACTCATAAATATTTCACAAAACACGTAAATATTTCACAAAACACGTAAATATTTCACAAAACACACAAACATTTCACACAACTCATAAATATTTCACAAAACACACAAACCTTTCACAAAACACACAAACCTTTCACAAAACACACAAACATTTCACAAAACACACAAACATTTCACAAAACACACAAACCTTTCACAAAACACGTAAATATTTCACAAAACACGTAAATATTTCACAAAACACACAAACATTTCACAAAACACACAAACATTTCACAAAACACACAAACATTTCACAAAATACGTAAATATTTCACAAAACACACAAACATTTCACAAAACACACAAACATTTCACAAAACACACAAACATTTCACAAAACACATAAATCTTTCACAAAACACACAAACCTTTCACAAAACACACAAACCTTTCACAAAACACACAAACCTTTCACAAAACACACAAACCTTTCACAAAACACAACAACATTTCACAAAACACACAAACATTTCACAAAACACACAAACATTTCACAAAACACGTAAATATTTCACAAAACACACAAACATTTCACACAACTCATAAATATTTCACAAAACACATAAATATTTCACAAAACACACAAACATTTCACACAACTCATAAATATTTCACAAAACACACAAACATTTCACAAAACACACAAACCTTTCACAAAACACACAAACCTTTCACAAAACACACAAACATTTCACAAAACACACAAACATTTCACAAAACACACAAACATTTCACAAAACACATAAATCTTTCACAAAACACACAAACCTTTCACAAAACACATAAATCTTTCACACAACACAAACATTTCACAAAACACACAAACCTTTCACAAAACACATAAATCTTTCACAAAACACATAAACATTTCTCAAAACACACAAACCTTTCACAAAACACACAAATCTTTCACAAAACACATAAATATTTCACACAACACAAACATTTCACACAACACACAAACATTTCACACAACTCATAAATATTTCACAAAACACACAA